>JADWQK010001101.1:0-153653 GCA_017933935.1 Sesamia nonagrioides
ATGGTTATCTCACTAATAAATGTTTCAAATAATTAATTATAAATACTATTTTTATTCAAATTAATTTAGTAGTATTTTTATGATTTTTTATTTTTTTTCCTTTATCTATATAACGTAATATGGTGGTGGCTCAAAACGAAACATCTCCTTTGGTACAAATTAATAACCCTGTTGATAAGGGACACGCGCGGGCCGATGGTACCAATAATTCAAACAAACTTTAAGGTATTGTTACCAGTACCGGGACTCATCCTCAATTGCCGATGGAACTTCGAGGAGCATTTTCGAAGTTTGACTTCCCGACTGGAACAGGCTGCGGCTACCCTGAGGCGGCTCCTCCCCAATCTACAAACCAAACGTCTTAAGGTTATAGCACAATTAAACGACTCTCCTCCAACACCGCCCTACACTAAGACAACTGCTCAGTCCAAAACTGCTAGCAGACGCCCAGCTGTCCACCCGTTGACCGCTCTAAGCTTTTCACGATAGACAGTTCACGACCGGTTTCTATTGAAGCAGCACGTCTTTTTGCAATGTCCCAATTCACAGTGCGCGAACTAGCAATTATTTCTATTGCACTTGAGGATTAAAAGAGAAGCGCAAGAAATAATAGAAGATTTTGGGTCGACCAGCGGCGAATGGCTACAATTGTGGTGACGGCGCAGACTGATAGCAATCGCCGCACAGGCGCGGTGCCCGCTAGCAGTCTGCGCGTAGACGTCGGGCCGACCGCTCGGCTACAACGAGCGGCCAGCGAGGCGTCAACTACCGAGCATTCTGACGGAGGTAAGCTCGCTGACAGCGAGCTGTCTGCTAATTTATGATGCCAACGTTAAATATATCTAAAGTGCAATCCCTAAAGCCCGTATTTAAATTAGGTACGTTATCCCAAAAGTCATCATCATCATTCTTTGTCATTATCCGCCAAAAGGAGCCCGTTCACCCTGGCTCCTACTTTTCAGAATGTATCCTTGGAGTGCACCGACCGCCTTCAGCTTTTGGGAGTAGAGATTTCCTCGAACCTTAACTTTGGGCGGTTCATTGTTGCATGGCCCGGCGGTACTACACCGAGGCAGCTTCTAATGTTGTACAAAGCACAGGTCCGTTCGTGTGGAGTCCCGCAGCCACATTTGGGTTGGTGCTGCGAAATGTCACCTGGCACTTTGGATTCAATGGAGAGGCGTTCGAAGAAGCTAATTGGTGACCCTGATTTAACTCGAGACTGTCTTCAAAGCGATGCTGGCAAAGGAGGAGGTGGAGCGCGTAAGGAGTAGTATCTAGTACCCCCATGTTTCTAGCCGCCGCCTGCAAGAGATGCCATGGTCAGGATATAACATCGCACTCCCTGGCCACGCGGTCGACGAGCGCTTCGACGGCGTGTTGTGTTTCACGCGTGCCCAAAGATGTCAGCAATCAGCATATCGCAGGGTCTAAAAGCCGTGGCTCTGGCACAGGCAGGTGGAAAGGAACTCAGGTTGGTTTTAGTCACTAAAAGTCTAACATGAGGTCATTTGATAATTTTCCATCCACACCAAAATAAAAGCCATTGTAGGCCTATCTGTATGCATATCAATGTATATAGATGGATTTTGGAAACAGATACATTAAACCAACAATTGTAGCTACGGGTCCTTAAATCTCTTGAAAAATTATGGTTTTACATTCACGAATAAAGAGTTCAAAATGGTAAACGAAATCACGAGATTTTAAAAAATATCAAAATAATTAAAACATACCTGCTATTTTAATTAGGCTTAATTGAAAAATTACCCCAATCGCCAAAACCTTTACCATTTCTTAGTCAGTTGAGATTCTCTCTCCAATTAATTTTTAACACATTAACAGTAGACGTAGTATTATTTTGTATTACAGAACATGTACCATGTCTACGTCAAAACAGCTACCATTTTTACCCGACTACGGCAAAGCAAAAGGAGGGTTATGATTTACAGGCTATGTATGTGTTCGCGCCGAGGGTAATCGGCTCTTTATTCTTTAATTTTATCTGTAAATATTGTTGAGGATACCCTCACATTTATTCTTTCTCTGTCCCGCTTAATTGGTGAGCTGTATGACTGCTAGCCTTTAGTACGGATGAAGCCACGGCTGGTGGTTCATCGTCGTATTACCGAAGTGCCGCTATACCGACGCCTGTAAGAGATTTTATGACTTGGGTAATACACATACCTATATATAAAATTATAAGTATGTGTAAATATGTACAGGAATGTAATGGCCTAAACATCTAAGGTCTAATTTCTCAAAGCAAAGCTTATTTATTATAAGCTTTGCACATCAGGATAGTTACTAGCTAGTTATTTAGTGTGTGAATGTTTATACGAATATATCTTGTAGGGAAATAGGGTTTTATAAAGTAAAGCACGGACAGACAAGACTAGATATTTTATTTCAATTTAGACTTGTCACAAATTCATAAAGTAAGGTAGTTGTCCGTTCGCAAAACTAGGTCATTCAAGGAGAAGAACTGGACAAGAAACTCCTTGGAAACATGACAACATATCTATCAATATGTTTCATTCTTTGTCAATATTATCTTTAAAATACACTAACTTCTAACTCTTGGACAGCAGTCCAAGAGTACTTAGAAGTATAGCAACATAATACCATTAGCCAGGAAAGTATTCCCAACCTAAATAACACACAATATACATTATAATCATAAATCTATAACAATGTCTAATGACTATTTACTTACAGCAATGAACCAGTACTTTGGCGCAGTTCCTTCAGATATATTATTCACTTATCCTTATTAGTTATAACTTTCAGAATTCTCGACTCAGACTGTCCAGAGCCGGCTACATCTTAGCCTTATATAACCCTCTAACATACCGCTCTTTTAGACCAATCACAAACGAGTATCGTGTGTGGGTAAAATTACTTCAGACATACGAGATTATAAACAAATGTTATGTTTTAGAATCGTTTTGAAACATATTAGCATCACTAAGCAATATATTAGATGTTTACTATAGTCCTTGAAATATATAAATTTTAACAACATTATAATGTAAACAAATAACTCAGCCATCTTTGAACCAATCAGCAAAGAGCATCACATTTTACTAAAATAACTTTTAGCATAGCTATGAAGAACCCTTGAAAATATAATTAAACTGTTTTAAATATTATTAAAGTATTATTACAATTAATTACTAGTTCATTTATAAGCTGTATATAAAGCTAGATAAAATACTGACATCCTCACAGTTCAGAGAATCATTCTAAAGTAAGTAATTTCTTATTTGAATTACAATATAAAATCATAACAAACATTTTAAGTATCATTAATTGTTATATTAACATTTATAACAATATTAACATAAATAATTGTGTGATTTGATTTCAGTTAGCAGTGAACCATAGATTCGTTCGGAAACGATTTCAGTTAGCAGTGAACCATAGATTCGTTCGGAAACATAAGTCAATCCCTACGTTTAGGAATCACAATATAGTCTCAATGATAATTGTTTACATAAAAATTGTAACATCAGTTTATGAAATCTCTCTTATGAAAAAGTTAAATAAAGTTACTTTTATTTTGCTTCATTAACTTGTTTCCAACCTATTAATGTTGGTAAAATAATATTGTTGAATGGAACGTAACCGTACATCTGTCAATAACATCTGTCATCTCATAGACTGACATTGATTTCTTTTTTATATGATTGTGTTTTACAGTGTGATATCTTTATAAAAACGTAAATAATCTAACACGGCCATGCTGAATGGTACTTTGCTCTCAAAGTACACATGAAATAATTTGGCCATACAGAGATTTACATGACAGTGCAATGAAAATCAGATGGTGTTAACATACAATCATATCCTTATTTTGTAACACTCTTTGTGACCACTTGCGATTTTATTTATTATATTAACAATATAAAGTTTTATCTTATGTAACAACTTGCATCAAATATATTCACAGTCTCAAATTATCTTTGTGACCACTTGCGATTTTATTTATTATATTAACAATACAAAGTTTTATCTTATGTAACAACTTGCATCAAATATATTCACAGTCTCAAATTATCTTTGTGACCACTTGCGATTTTATTTATTATATTAACAACACAAAGTTTTATCTTATGTAACAACTTGCATCAAATATATGCACAGTCTCAAATTCTTAAGCTCTATATAAGCACTAGAATTTACATCAAGTAATGCTAAGTTTTATCTATGTAACAACTTGCATCATATTATATCTTATCCTCAGTCTCAATTCTTTGAGCACTAGGATCTAAAATTTTATTCTTAGTATCTATCCTATGTACTAGAATTTACATCAAGTAATGCTAAGTTTTATCTTTGTAACAACTTGCATCATATTATATCTTATCCTCAGTCTCAACTCTGAGCACTAGGATCTAACATTTTATTCTTAGTATCCTCTGTACTAGAATTTACATCAAGTAATGCTAAGTTTTATCTTTGTAACAACTTGCATCATATTACATATTATCCTCAGTCTCAACTCTGAGCACTAGGATCTAACATTTTATTCTTAGTATCCTCTGTACTAGAATTTACATTACATTTTTATTAAATTAGCTTTGTCTATGCAAGTACTGAAATCAAGTATTAGGCTAAAGAAAAGCTTATAAATTTAATTTTTGTTATTAAAAAGTCATCTAACACGGTACTGACAAATTCTTAATTTGAAAGTAAAACTATAATCAAGAAGTCAATTAAATGGTTTGCTCTAAATGACTTTCAACAGAAACGTTCTGATTTGAACGTTATGAACCCACTCGCCTTTATGTCTCTTAAGATTTCCAATTCCTTTCGAGGCCAATATATTCATATTATTCATTTCTATTCATTTATTATTTTCATATCAAATTGTTTTCTAAAATGATAATCTCATAGGGTATAGGCATATTCTCATATCCCTTAAAATTTATCACTTAATTTATCATGACGTCTATGGTCCTTGTTAACAAAAACGGTGGGTGTCTCTAATATTATAGATTATGTTTTTACGTCTAGTGAAATCATAAGTTTCTTAAATATTTCAGCAGCTTGATTTAGTCTTTGCATAGCCAAGTCACTTTCTGCCTGAACATCAATATATTTAGTATTATTAGTATCAGTAATCATTTAATAGAGCCTGTATGCAAGGTATATTTGTATCACGTCTTATTAACAACGCAGCAACGGGGTAAAACTAGTTGCTTTTCTTTTTATAGAGTTGATAGATTGCTGGACCTTCCATAGACTTTTCGGCCAGTCTGACTTAATAACATATCTCTCTACTTGTAAATTAGCTTTATGGGTAACTATAGCTATCATATGATGATTAACTTGCCATTAATCGAATTTTGTTTGTGTTGAAATTAGTTCCTCTATCAATATATTTTACGTACTATATCTACCACTACCCTTGTTTTAGACCTGAATGTGATTTACTTTTTGTACATACTAAGCAATGATTTATATATATTTTTATGAATTTACCCTTTCCTGGAGATTTTCAATGCTTTGTTATATCCTACATGACAGTTTTCATCATGATAAAGCCGTAAAATACAGAGTATACTGCCTTTAGGAAGGTAAATGATTGGGTCAGCAGAAAAGTTCAGCTTTATTAATAAAGTAAATTATTTTTTTTTATTTTTTTTAAGGTATTTTGATATATCAGCAGATTGAACTTTTTCTATTGAGTATTGTTATAGAGTTAGTAATATAATAATATGTATAGTTTCGGAATCTTTATGTTGAGCTGATTCAAAACAAGATTTTTGAGAAAACCAAGTTTATAATATTTACCGAAAGAGGAGGAGGGCTTTCATAACCTGCACGACTAATATATTCTCCTTTTTTTATATTTAATAATCTCAAAGCTAAAATCTTGCAATTAATTCCGCAACTAAGCGACTCTAGGTATTAGGTCACTTCATAGCGATGAACTTGGTTGCTTTACGATCAGTTATTATTTTGAACTTTATTCCTAGGAGATAAACACGAAAATGCTTCAAAGCATTGTATATGGCAAGAGTCTCTACGTCTATTTTCAATTCTAGAACCAAGAAGTTCTTTAATAATTTCTTTGCTCTTTTCTCTTATAATTTGATGATTTATAATCTGGTCCCTTGTTGGTTTACTGCCAGTTAATACTGATATCTTTATACCAGGGAATTGTAATGCATTTCTTCCAATAATACAATCGTAATAGAAATTATTATCGTTGACAAACACTGTTGTAAACGGATACTCGAATCCGTTTAATTTGCACCAGTTTTTAATAATGCTTTTACAGAGATCAGCTTTTGTTATTTGTAACATTTTTTGTTTATAAATTGCTTATGCCAGCCAGCTGTTGACAATGTTATGGTCCTTTTGACACAACCTACAATAGAAGCAACTTTTAAGAATATCGGTATGTTTCAGGTTTACTATCTTTAGCATTAAGGTAGAAACAATTATTATTAATTCTCCCTCTTTGCAGCATTTTTCTTTGTGGCTATAATTATTTATAGATAATAACTTGGTGTCTTACTATCATTATGCGACGAAGGTTTGTTCTGCTCAAAAGGGTCCTTTTTACAGTTGTCGGTCCAGATTGAAAGCGAAACTATTAATGCTGTAGTACAGGTCAATTTACCATTTGTCGTTGCAGTTTTAATACTAAATTCGTTAATACCCCCGCATTCAAGCTCAATTAACTATTGTTCAGTTGTATAGCCTATGTAACAAGTATATTATAGTCTTAGTAATTCTCTTGAGTATTCATAAGTCGTTTAGGTCAAGTCAATCAAGTATCAAAGAAAGTCTATTCAATATCCGTTACTTCGTCTTATCTAACTTATAAGAAGTTCTGTAAGGTTCATTTGTGAATTTAATTATTAAGAGACAGTTGAACTTTATATACTTAAATTTTTTTTTTTTTCAAAATATTTTTTTCTTTTTTTTACGTTGCAATTCAATTAGCAAACAAATCCCGTGCTATCAGAGAGTAGCCCTGACCAAGCACAGTAATAGATAGGTAATAGGCAGTAAGTCCAGCTACAATGTTCAAAATTTTGTGCTATGGTACTACCAACGAGCACCATGTACCCGTACCAAATATTTGTGCAGTTAGCATTTGCAACAATGTGCGGTAAGGTACCACTAGAGTGGCCTAGCCATGTACCCACACACGGTATTATATACTATCTACACAAAACATTGCAATTAAAAATACAATAGATATAAGTCCTGTCCCTTAATAGGTTTTTCAAATGTTATTTGAAGCAACATTGAAGTTATTCGTTACTTGAATGATCTTAACATAAGATTTTTTTTTTTACAATTACCCTCTTTCATTTAGTTTACATAAATATGAAAAGAAGATAATTCTTTACCGACTAATAGCTTCTAGATGTTTTCACTGCAGGTCGAGGTTCTGGGGCTCTGTATTTTTTTGAAGTACATACAGGATTATTCTTGTATAGGACACTAGGTACAGGATTGCTGCTCATGCAGTGCAGCAGTTCCACCAACGTCAGAGAAGACAGCCTGATGTCATCATTATGGCGCGGGTGAAGTCAGCGACCCGCTGATCAACGACTTCCGAAATATCGTCACAAGCTCCAACGTCGATCATGAAAATAACAATAAAAATATATTAGTTTTATAAAACCAGAGCCCTTATTAATCCCACTTCTGATAAGAGATTTTATGACTTGGGTAATACACATACCTATATATAAAATTATAAGTATGTGTAAATATTAGAGATGTACCGACTAGTCACCGACTAGTCGGTTAAGCCGACTATTCGGCCGCTTTTGTAGTCGGCGAGTAGTCGGCGACTAGTCGGCAAAAAACGCCGACTAGTCGGCTTTTTACTTTGTATGTATTTCTCATTAATATGTACTGTATCAGGGGAACTGAAATGAAATAAAACCATAACTAATCATTACTAGCTTTCCGCACGCGGCTTCACCCGCGTGGACTTCGGTTATATCGCGCTTTTTGGAAATCTCGGGAATATCAAATTATTCCGGGATGAAAAGTATCCCATTGTTTAATCCGGACTTCTAACTTACTAACTTAGGTCCTTACATATGAAATTGGCGTTTTGTCGTAGGCACTGGCCACTTTGCTCTCAAATATCTCTTCTTTGGTAATTGGTTTAGAATTACAAAATCAAATTTATACAGCTATTTACTCATCAATTTGTGTCTCAAAAACCGTATTTCTTTTGGTTTCTTTTTCTTTTGGTTTTTTCTCTGCGTCTTTGAGTTTACAAAATGGAAAATTTAAAGTTTCGCATTATTTACGAATATGAGTTCCGCCATAGGTTCCGCCGTGGCACCAGTGCTGTAGAAACGGGTCGAAAAATTAATGATGTGTATGGCAGTGGTGTCGCTAGAGAAAGCACAGTGAGTTATAATACAAAATGCCAATTTGATATGTAAGGACCTAATATCTATAACACCAACAAAACAAAATTATTATCTTAAAATTGGTTTTAATTAACAAACAAAAGAATATCTTCTTAAGGTAAATAAACATTTATTAATTGTTAATCAAATAAAAAAGTAGGTATTTTATAATTACCAACAGATTAAAAAATAAACATGCAATATTTTAAACACGAACTGTTTCAAGAAAAATAAAAAAGAAACATAGGAACTTATATGATTAACCGGACACAACCCAAAACAAAATGTCATATTTTTATAATAAAACATAGCAAAATCTCTTTACTACGACTGTAAAGAGGCCGACTAGCCGACTAGTCGGCCGACTATTCGGCCTCTTTACAGCCGACTAGTCGGCTAGTCGGCTAGTCGGCCAAAGTGGTAGTCGGTACATCTCTAGTAAATATGTACAGGAATGTAATGGCCTAAACATCTAAGGTCTAATTTCTCAAAGCAAAGCTTATTTATTATAAGCTTTGCACATCAGGATAGTTACTAGCTAGTTATTTAGTGTGTGAATGTTTATACGAATATATCTTGTAGGGAAATAGGGTTTTATAAAGTAAAGCACGGACAGACAAGACTAGATATTTTATTTCAATTTAGACTTGTCACAAATTTATAAAGTAAGGTAGTTGTCCGTTCGCAAAACTAGGTCATTCAAGGAGAAGAACTGGACAAGAAACTCCTTGGAAACATGACAACATATCTATCAATATGTTTCATTCTTTGTCAATGTTATCTTTAAAATACACTAACTTCTAACTCTTGGACAGCAGTCCAAGAGTACTTAGAAGTATAGCAACATAATACCATTAGCCAGGAAAGTATTCCCAACCTAAATAACACATAACATACATTATAATCATAAACCTATAACAATGTCTAATGACTATTTACTTACAGCAATGAACCAGTACTTTGGCGCAGTTCCTTCAGATATATTATTCACTTATCCTTATTAGTTATAACTTTCAGAATTCTCGACTCAGACTGTCCAGAGCCGGCTACATCTTAGCCTTATATAACCCTCTAACATACCGCTCTTTTAGACCAATCACAAACGAGTATCGTGTGTGGGTAAAATTACTTCAGATATCCGAGATTATAAACAAATGTTATGTTTTAGAATCGTTTTGAAACATATTAGCATCACTAAGCAATATATTAAATGTTTACTATAGTCCTTGAAATATATTAATTTTAACAACATTATAATGTAAACAAATAACTCTGCCATCTTTGAACCAATCAGCAAAGAGCATCACATTTTACTAAAATAACTTTTAGCATAGCTATGAAGAACCCTTGAAAATATAATTAAACTGTTTTAAATATTATTAAAGTATTATTACAATTAATTACTTGTTCATTTATAAGCTGTATATAAAGCTAGATAAAATACTGACATCCTCACAGTTCAGAGAATCATTCTAAAGTAAGTAATTTCTTATTTGAATTACAATATAAAATCATAACAAACATTTTAAGTATCATTAATTGTTATATTAACATTTATAACAATACTAGCTGACCCGGCGAACTTTGTTCCGCCTTAAAGGCAATATCACATGATCTTATTTTTAAATTAGGATAATTAGGGTAGCACAAAAGTGTAGGAGAAGTCGAAACAATGAAGCTCATCATCATCAACTTTTTTTATCGTCCCCCTGCTGGGCATAGCTCTCCCCTCATAAGGAGAAGGATTGAGCGTAATCACCACGCTTGCTCAATGCGGGTTGGCGATTTAAGACTTAAAAGTCCAGGTTTCCTTAAGATGTTTTCCTTCACCTTGTAAATTGGCTTGTAACATTTCATCATTAAATCACAATAATAAATACATAGAAGAAATTTCATTTTGTCTACTTTGTGGGGGTGCAAGGTACCAGGGTAGCACAAAACTGTAGGAGAAGTCGAAACAATGAAGCTCATTCATTCCCACGGGAAAGACGGGTACGGGATAAAAAGTATCCTATATCCTTCTCCCAGTTCGTCTATATCGTTCCCAGTTTCGTAAACATGGTTCTGAACAATCAACAGAGATGAATTCTCTCCGGGAAGACATTATGTCATCACTGGATACCTTGAGAAGGGAGCAACAAGAGAAATTTGGTATGATGCAATGTAATTTAGACCAGATAAAGGATCAAAATACGGAATTGAAGAAAACGGTTGAGTTCTTGAGCGGTAAATATGACGATCTCATGACCAAATTGGCCCTTTTAGAAAAGGAAAAGAGGAGCACATTGGAGTACGTAGGATTTCTAGAGGATAAGGTCGAGACCATGGAACGAAATTCAAAGTCATCAAGCCTGGAAATTCGCAATGTGCCTAAAGGGCCTAATGAGTCAAAGAATGACCTTATAGATATAGTAAAAAATCTTGGAACCGCTGTAAGCACCGAAATACAAGCGGTTGATCTCAGAGATGTTTATCGGCTTACTAGTAACAGAAAACCCCAAACTGATGGCCCTATTACCGTCGAATTTACGTCTACCATAATGAGGGATAAACTTCTAACTAACGTTAAAAACTACAATCGCGACCACAAGACCAACCGACTCAACAGCTCACACATTAAAATCCCGGGGAATAGTCCCATATTCGTTTCTGAGAGTCTTACTACTAACGCCAGGAAGCTGTTCTATCGAGCAAGGGAGTTTGCAAAGCTGAATGCCTATGCGTTTCACTGGACAGCACATGGCAAAGTTTACATAAAAAAGGAAGAGGGAGCGCCGGCCAAGAGAATAACACAGGAGTCCGACTTTGAAAGACTGAAACAACAAGGAAAATGACTAAATACATTTATTAGGTCCCAACAACGTGACCTACCTATAACACCGGTCCATCGTCTGAAAATTGCATGCCATGTTATCTTTACTTTATTTAACTTAGTTTTAAGTATTTTTCTTCTATTTTTTATATTTTCGTACGTGTATGCCAACACACTAAAACCAGAGTACACTAGAACCCTATACAATCAATCACTACACACAACAACAATTAACAAACACAATACACTTAATGCATTGTATCTGTTTTTACTATACACAATATACACATTCACAGTTATCTCACTGTATTTTATACATCACACTTACATATTCATCACTAGCTCTTACCCGTGGTTTCGCCCGCGTGAAACCAAGTTAAATGGTAGCCCATGTATTGTTCCAGGTTGTGAACTCTCTGTGTGCGAAGTCTCTTTCAAATTCGTCCAGCTCCTTTTGCGTGAAAAAATAGCGATCATCCATTTATTCATTGACACACTCACACCAACATATCTAATCTTCATAGAGCGATGCACCATTCATTTAGGCTCCCAACTATTCACATGCATACATATATCTGTTCCACTTACTGGTTATGCTCCTAAGTCCAAATGGCTATCATAAATAATATAAATGACGAGCTTGATGATATAAATAGTAATTCTTTTGTCTGCAGTCCAGAGGAATGCTTGAAATATTTCAATATTTCTAATGGTAATATTTCCCTGTTACATATAAATATACGTAGTGTGAACAAAAACTTTAGCCAGCTCCAAGTACTACTAAGTTCAACCAAAATTGACTTTGACATTGTCGTTTTAACCGAATGTTGGCTTAGTAAAGCTCCTTATCTACCAGCATTGGATGGTTTTGTGTCGCACTCGACAGGTATCAATGCGAATCAAAACGATGGCGTCATCATTTACACGAAACTAAGCCTACATAGCTACGTATGGGAACCGGAATTCAAGGGTGGAAATTGTCTCGTATGCCAAATAGACAAAAACTTTGCCGTGGTTGCTATGTACCGTTCTCCATCACTCAATTCAAAGGACAATTTCGATCATTTCATAACTAGCCTGAATAATGTCTATGACGGCTTATCTTCATGTCCTAATATCGTCACTGTAGGTGACCTTAATATTGATATTGGACCAGAAAACAGGGATGTCCGTAGTTTTGACTACTTAACTCTAAATGCCTCTCACGGTCTCATGCCAACCCATCTTTTCCCCACTAGGTTAGAACATTGTTTAGACCATATACTGCTAAAGTCTAACCTTTCATCAACTACAATTGTTTTGGATTCGTTTATAACAGACCATAAGGCCGTCCTACTTAATATTGCAAAAGCCAACCCACAACGGAAAACCTGTCACTACAACAATCGCATAAATCACGAAGCTGTTATGTTGGAGTTAGAAGAGGTCGATTTTGCAAGTATATACCAAATGGATGATGTTAATGTATGCATGAATGAATTCATAAATATAATAAAATCAGCCATTTCAAAACATTCGCAGATTATAAAAATTCCAAGGAAAAAAAGGATTATCAAACCATGGATAACACCTGGTTTGCTAAAATGTATACGAAATCGAGACAAAATGCACATAAATTCAAAAAAGACACCAGACAACCTGATTCTTAAAAGTACATACGCTCGGTACCGAAATTTTTGCAATGATTTGCTTAAAAAATTAAAAATTTCGTATGAGCAGAGCGAACTAGAAAAAGCTAGTAAGAACCCGAAAAATTTGTGGAAAGCAATAAAACAAATAACTAACACATCTAAAACGCATGTCAGTCCCTCAGAGCTGCTGGAAATACGAGATAATCCGAAATCCTCCGTTAACGAAGTATGTCACTTTTTTAGTACAATGGGGCAAAACCTGGCAGCAAACATTGCAACACAGAACCTAAGTCCGTCATCCCCAGCTAGTATGAGTGCCTTTATCGGGAACACCCCTCAACACTCCACATTAAATTCTCCTGCCATTTTGGATGTCGACGAAGCTGAAGTAGAATCAATTATCCTTCAATTACGGAATGACTGTGCGGTGGGTTGGGACGGAATACCGTCGTCTATTCTTAAAAGCTGCCGACATGTATTGATTCAACCACTAACTTACCTCTGCAACCGTTGCCTACAGACTGGAGTTTTTCCCGATGCCCTGAAAAAGGCAATCGTTCATCCTATCTACAAGGGGGGGAGTAGAAATTGTGTCAATAATTATAGGCCAATATCTGTTTTGCCAGCGCTGTCAAAAATTCTTGAGAAGATTCTCAATAAGTGTTTACGCAGCTTTCTTAACAAAAACCAGATTATTGCTGACAACCAGTATGGATTCCGACCAGGGCTGTCAACAGAAGATGCTGTACTGGATTTCACGCAAACGGTTGCTAAATGTTTGGATCAAAAAATAAAATGCCTAGGTATTTTCCTAGACCTTTCCAAGGCATTTGACACAGTTTCTATTCCCCTGCTTACCTCTAAGTTGGAGCTTCTTGGTGTGCGTGGCATATTACTAGACATTTTTAAAGATTACCTCAGAAATCGTACTCAATGCGTCAAAATTGAAGCGTACCTTAGTGACGAAGTATCAGTGACATATGGCGTTCCCCAAGGAGGTATCCTGGGTCCAACATTGTTCCTTGTTTACGTCAACGATCTGTGCAGAATGAGTCTCCCAGACTGTAATATATATGCGTACGCAGATGACACTGCTATTCTCGTGCAGGGACTTACGTGGGATATAATCAAAACAAAAGCTGAAATGGTTCTGGCTGTTGTAATGGCATGGCTCAACTCAAATTTACTTACACTTAACCTACAAAAGACTACATACATTCCTTTTGCAATACGTCGTAACACCGCACCGATAAATACCTTTAGTTTAACTGCTCACACATGCTCAAACACCTTAGGACCCTGTACATGCCCAACACTCACTAGAGCTGACAGTGTAAAGTACTTGGGAGTGCAGATAGACGATGGTTTACGATGGGACAAACAAATTGATGCCCTCACTACTAGAACCTTGCGCTTGATACACATTTTCAAGTCTCTCAGACAGTCGGCTAATGCTGATACTCTGAAAATCGTGTACTATGCTCTGTGTCAATCGGTCATTGGCTATTGTATCGCTGTTTGGGGAGGTGCAGCAAAGACTATCCTTCTGAAAGTAGAGAGAGCACAGAGAGCCATTCTAAAAGTCATGACGAAAAAGCCCTATAGATACCCTACTACTGAACTCTATGCGGGTTGCAAAGTCCTTTCGGTTCGCCAACTCTTTGTGCTTAAATCGATTCTTAGAAAACACACCAGTCTTCCCAAGTCCGACCCAAACAAGCGAACATGTGTCATCCCGGGTACTCAGCACAAAACCTCTTTTGCCAAACGCCAGTTTTATACCCTAAGTGGGCACATTTACAGTAAAGTTCACAAACATCTAAAAATTATAGATTTAAACTCACACACATTAAAACAAACTGTAACAGAGTGGCTACTGCAGAAAGACTACACATACACGGAGTCTTTACTCACTTACCTCGCCTAAATGAAAAAAGCACACTTACAAACATATTCGTACATTCATCCATACACACTCACCCTATATCACACACACAGACTCATAATAAGCATATACCACATCACACCACACCACGACACATCCCTTCCACATTTTATTCGTACACGCATAACATAACTATTGCTGCTGTCAAGCTTGAACAAGTAGATCGACGCTGTCCACTGTTGTATAAAAATGATTAATTAATGAGCTAGCGATATATACTGTCTCTTAAAATACAGGTTAGCCTAGTTTAAGAGGCAGGGTTACTATAAATATGTACAGAATTTTTTGCAACACATTGGAATGCCTAGAATAAGTCACCCATTAGTTGTATCTACTTGTGTACATTTCTGTAACTATTGGTAAATAAACTTATTATTATTATTATGACAGTTCTTTTTCCTCAGCTTTAATGCTGGTTTTAGCTGCATTTACGGGCCAAAGCCAAGTAAATGTAGCAGTTTGGTGTATTTTATGGTGTTGTATTTTCTTCTAACTGCATGAACTTTCTCACTATTCTACAGGTGTTTAGGATGGCTGCTTTCTGCATGTCGATATAGGTAGATTCTTCTAAGTCTATTAGTTTTAGGCTACAGAGGAGATGGTTGGGGATAACACCTGTTGTGGAAAGGACGATAGGAACGACATAAACTTTTTCTTGTCTCCATATTCTTGTTATTTCTTCTTTAAGTTCAGTGTATTTGCTAATTTTTTCTGTTATTGTTTTTTGTAGGTTATGGGTGTTGGGAACTGCAATGTCTATTAAATAAGTAATTTTTCTTACTTTATCCTGTAGGGTTATGTCTGGTCTATTGTAATGGATAGTCCTATCTGTAAGTATGGCACGGTCATAATATAATTTATATGTGTCATTTTCTAGGACAGAGTGTGGTGTGTACTTATAATAGGGAGTGTTAGTGTTTTGTATGAGTCTGTGTTTAAGTGCTAGTTTTTGATGGATGATGTTCGCAATCTGGTTGTGCCTGTGAGTGTAATCTGTCTGTGTGAGGGCTATGCATGCTCCCGTTATGTGTTGTATGGTTTCTGCTTGAACATGGCATCTGCGGCATTTGTCATTTGTTACACTAGGATCTTTTATGATAAATTTTCTGTAGTTTTTGGTGTTTATGACTTGATCTTGTATAGCTATAATAAAGCCTTCGGTTTCTGGAAAAAGGTTTCCTATTTTTAGCCACTTGTTTGATGCTAATTTGTTTATGTGGGACTGCTCTAGGTCATGAGGGTGTCTACCGTGGAGGGCTTTCTTTTTCCAGTTTTCAATTTTTTGCGTTTGTGGGTATATGGTGTTAGTGTCTTGTGTATTCTGTTCGTTTAAGTTCAGCGGAGTGTAATTAAAATCATTTAAGGTAATGGCTTTATGTATGTTACTTGTGCGAGATTTTGTGTAGAAAAATGTTTGTAGCCTATTGATTTGTTTCTGCCAGAGTTGATGTATGTCGATTAGGCCTCTCCCTCCATTTTGCCTTTTGATGACGAGTCGTTCGATCGCAGATTTAGGATGTAGGTTATTGTGTTTTGTGAGTGTTGTGCGTGTAATTCTTTCTAACTGTTCGATGTCAGTTTTTGACCATTTTATTATGCCAAATGAGTAGGTCAATATTGGTATGGCAAAGGTATTCAAGGCTTTTATAAGATGCTTTCCAGATAGCTGTGTTTTGCAAATTGCATTTATTCTACTCCGATATTCGGTATTTAGTGTCTGTTTAATTGCTGTGTGTTCGAGTCTTTTTAGTTGCTTGTACCCTAAATATTTGTACAGATCTGATGGTTCCATGGCTGCTATTATGTCGGTGTTACTTACTGTATAGTTGCCGGGCTTCACTTTTCCTTTTATAATATGTAATGTCCTACATTTATCTAATCCAAATTGCATATTAATATCCTGACTAAATGTTTTTGTTATGTCTATCAAAGTCTTCATTTGTTTTTCGGTTTGAGCATATAATTTAATGTCATCCATATATATGAGATGCGAGATAGTAGTTTCTTCGGAATTGTTTTTAAACTGATATCCAACCCGGCACCGATTGAGTAAATTAGACAAGGGGTTCAGGGCAAGACAGAACCAAAGAGGGCTCAAGGAGTCGCCCTGGTAGATACCCTTTCTAATATGTATCTGTCGAGTTATGAGAGAACTGAGTCGGTTATTTATATGAAGTGTGGTTTTCCATCGTGTCATTATAATGCGCAAGAAGTCTATTATTTTAGGATTAATTTTATATATTTGTAGGATTTGTATTAGCCAAGAGTGTGGGATACTATCGAAAGCTTTTTGGTAATCTATATAGGTACAGTGAAGGTTTCTATTTTTTGTGGTGGCATGTTTATGGATAGTAGAGTCGATAACTAACTGTTCTTTGCATCCCATGTGGCCTCTCCTGCATCCTTTCTGCTCTTCTGCAATTATACTGTGGTGTTCAACGTGTGAGTTAATTTTATGAGTTATTGCTGACGTTAGAATTTTATAGATTGTGGGTAGGCATGTTATTGGTCTGTATTGAGAAGGCTCTGATGTGTATTTAGTTTTAGGTAGCATGTAGGTTATTCCAGTGGCAATGAATTCGGGTATATTCTGATCTCCTAATACTATATCTGTTAAATTTTTTGCTATGGATTTGTGTAGTACTGTTAACTTTTTATACCAGAAATTTTGTATTTTATCGATACCCGGTGACTTCCAATTATGTAACCTAGATGTTATATGTGTAATTTCAGTTTCTGTTATCTCTTTAAATTCCATTTCGCCTATTGCTCTCCATTTTGTTGCTTCTTCTGTAATCCAAGTTGCTTTATCATTATGACATACCTGCTCTTCCCATATGTTAGACCAAAATGTTTCCAAGTGTTCTTTTGAGGGTGTGTCAGTGTCGTTCTCTGTTGATGTGTGTGTTTTTTGTAGATTCCTATAGAATAATTTTTCATTCGTGGAAAATATGGCATTATCTTTTTTGCGTTTTTGTGCCTTTAAATATCTTCTGAGCCTATGAACTTTAAGTGCCAATTTCTGTTTTAATGTATCTAAAAACTCTTCAGGTTTTCTATTATTATTTTCGTGTCTAGTGTGTGTGAGATTGTTTTTAAATATTGCTTCTACTTTTTTAACTACTTTATGTGATCTAATACCGTTGATGTAATGTGTTAGCCTACCACAGTCTGCTCTTAATTTTTCAATATCCTTTTCTAGCCTCTGTTGCCATGGTGGTTTGCCAGTGTCTCTTTGTATTGTATTTCTCGCGTGTTCAGTAATTTTAAAGTTGAGTTCTTCAGAAATAACAGCCGCAGTGCAATAAATAAGAGTGTGTATGTCAATTAGTTGTGTGTCATTAGATAGGAACTGTTTTAGTATATATTCATTAAATATATTAACTAAGCGGAAAAGGTTGCGACTATATTTGAGTTTAGGTAGTTTTGGTCGAGCTGCTGGGTCCATCCCAGAGTACAGTGTTAGAGTAGTTTTAAATTTGTCATGTATATCTTGTATATACATATCTGTTATTTCATTCGTTGCGGTGGCTATTTCAATATCATTTTCTAACGTTAAGGTTATAGATTCGATTTGTGTGGATAAGTGTGATGTTTGATTGTCTGCTAGACATTGATTAATAGTATGTAAGGGAGTGAGCGCTTGTGGTTCAACGTTTGTGTTTTGTGTTGGCATGATAGTGTTAGTGTTTGCATAGTTTTCTGATTCGTGTTGTAATTGTGTGCGTACTTCTTCTTTTAAATGATCTAATTCGGTTTGTGACAAGAGTGCATTCCTAACTATAGCTCTTCGTTGGTCTGAAATCCGTTGTTCTGAAACTGAAATCTCAGGGTATTGTCGTGAAAAATGTTCATGCAGTTGTTGTCTGTAGGTGGTCATATCGGTTTCTAATTTAGTTGTGTAAAAATAAGTTCGCATGATAAACAGGTTCACTTCTTTGCTCCATCTCATGCGAACTCTAGGTTTCCCAGCCTTGGTGGACGCGGGTAAGAAGGTGGATACCTCCCGCGCAACATTCAGGGCTGGAGTAGGTGAAAGTGTATAAAAATTAATAATGGGGGGTGATGGTGGTATGGGTGAAGATGGTATTGATGGTGATGATGAGTTCGAAGGTGCGTACGATGCTGTACTTGGACTATATGGATCTACAGGGGTGTCTGTCCTGTTTGTCTGTCTATCACCACCATCAATAACTTCGGCTGTAGCATCTTTGTCGGTGGGAGTCCGCCTGCTCAACTCCTCACCGCTGACGGTTCGTATGCTGAGACACTTAGCGTCAGCTCCAAGTGCGCCCCGGCGATCGCCCCCGGGCAGCGGTCCTATACGTTTTCTTTTTGAACGAGTCTCCATTTTTAAGTGGGTTTCCAGAGCCACGTTAGCCACGCCAGTAATTTCTCATTCGTGTGTCCGCCCCCCACGTGATTAGATGGTCAATCAGGACGTGTGGTTGTTTAGGGGGCTTATTATTATTATTATTATTATTATTATTAGTTCTTAGCTACCTCTCCCTACCAATTTTCAACAAAATCGGTTCAGTCGCTTATGAAATAAGATAATAATTATAGATAATACATGGAAGAAGTTTTATTTTGCCTACTTTGTGGAGGTGCAAGGTACCAGGGTAGCACCAAAGTGTAGGAGAAGCCGAAACAATGAAGCGCATTCATCATTAAACCATAATAATTACATGGAAGAACTTTTATTGTGCCTAGTTTGTAGAGGTGCAAGGTACCAGGGTAGCATAAAACTGTAGGAGAAGACGAAACAACTTTTCCGAGATCACACGCTTTTTCAAGCAATCAGCGCTATCTGCCGGGCTGGTTTGTGAATCTAAACCATCCAGGGCACCACTCAAACGCATACAGAAAAATTCATTTAAATCAGTCAAGCCGTTTAGGAGGAGTTCAATGACATACACACGTACAGCAGAATTATATGTATAAAGATTAACATAAATAATTGTGTGATTTGATTTCAGTTAGCAGTGAACCATAGATTCGTTCGGAAACATAATTCAATACCTACGTTTAGGAATCACAATATAGTCTCAATGATAATTGTTTACATAAAAATTGTAACATCAGTTTATGAAATCTCTCCTAGTGTTAAATACCGAACACCGCGAAGGTACCCAGTACTTAAAAGTTGACCTTTATTGGTATACAAGTAGGGTTGAGGTTGACGTAATCAAAATAAAACAACTACTGTATACTGTTCTATAGATGCGCTTATATTTCTTAAAATACCAAAGGACCCAACCAAATCGTTGTCATGCAACGTTTGCGACTTCTAATTTGACGCCAACGCCATCTAGTTGCACTTAGTGTAAACTTATCATAAATATTTTTGATGATGTTAAACTTGATGAACGGCTTTGATCTAGCATGATCATTAACATACCGCCCACCAAGGACATTATTGACGGAATGTCCTTCTAGGACTGGTTATGGGTCTGAATGAACAATTTGACAACTTATTTGTGATCTACATATTAATAATATTGAAAAATAAATCTGTACTTAGTAAACTTAAAGCTATTTAAATATATAATGCTTAAAATGTATAAGTTCAACAATTGTAAAAAAAAAGGTTCTCAATATAGTTCAATAATTTCAGTGTAAATCTAAATAAAAATTTAACAATAAATTGATCTAAGCATAAAAACCTTGTAAATAAACAAAAGTAAAAATACTGTATACATTAGAAGTTGGTAAAATTTGATCTAAGTATAAAGTTCATGAATCGGTCACCGGCAAAATGCAAAGTTTAGAGGTTGGCCTTTTAATGACAGAACTCTTAGTACGTAATGTGACCACACGAGTGATATTATCATCTCCGGGATGCTTATGAACTACGCGACCTAACAACCAGCGACTTGGCGGCATGTCGTCCTCTTTAATTAGGACAATATCGTCAATTTTAGGCTCAGGAACCTTTGAAGACCATTTATATCGGTTCATGAGATGGGACAAATACTCTTGAGACCAGCGCTTCCAGAATGACTGTAACATTCTTTGAATGAATTGCCAACGTGTCAAATAGCTTACATTTGTGCTCTCATAATTATTGTCTGGTACAGTAACAATCGGCTCACCGATTAGGAAATGTCCAGGTGTTAAGGGTAACAATTCACCAGGCTCATCAACATTCAAGAGGCTCATTGGACGCGAGTTCAAACATGCTTCGACCTGATTGAGGAGTGTGCTCAATTCTTCATAGGTCAAAGTAGCCTCACCAATTACTCTTTTGAGATGAAATTTGGTGGACTTCACTCCCGCTTCCCATAGTCCGCCAAAATTTGGACTATGTGGAGGAATGAAGTGCCACTCAGTACCGTTAGCTTCGAGTTGTTCTGCAATGGATTCCTGAAGAGAGGCCAAGTGTTTCAGCTCTTTAGAGGCTCCTACAAATGTGGTACCATTATCGCTATACATTTCGGCGCAATGACCTCGTCGTGACACGAAACGACGGAAGGCAGCTAGGAAAGCTTGAGTGCTCATGTCACTAACGACTTCCAAGTGAAGAGCACGAGTGGACATACATACAAATAAACATATGTACCCTTTATATGATCGGTGTCCACGGCCCTTCGTTGTCCTAATATTTATAGGGCCAGCATAGTCAACACCGCTGTGCAAAAATGGTCGCGCGGGAGTACATCGGACAGTTGGAAGAGAGCCCATCATTTGACTCCTGGTGCTTGCCCGATGTTTAGCGCATGTTACACATTTATGCACATGTTGTTTGACGAGCTTTCTGACCCCTATGACCCAATAGGCTGTCCTTAGAAAATTCGACATCAGCTGAGGACCACCGTGTAGAGTTTTTATGTGTGCATCTGCAACTATAAGTGTTGTCAGATGACTATAAGTTGGTAGTACTATAGGGTGTTTAGTATCTTCGCTCAATGGGGCTTTTTCAATTCTACCTCGAACCCTGATGATACCCTTTTCATCCAGGTAGGGACATAATGATTTTAGCTTACTTGTTTTTTGTTGTAAATAGCCTTTGGTTTCTAGCTGTATATATTCTCCTGTAAATGTTGCCTTTTGTGTTTGTCGGATACAACATTCCAAAGCGGATGCTAATTCTGTCTTTTGTAAATATTTTTGTTTGTGTGTATTATTTTTTAGAAATCGCCTGCAATATGCGATAACTCTTAGAAGTTTCGATAAAGAAGAATATCGCTCGAAAATGAAAGGCTCGGGAACTATAGCAACGTGTGCCTTTATTGATTCCTCTAAGTTAACAGGCAGCACATTTGGCTGTTTGTACTTTATAATGTTTTCTTTGAGAAATGATGGTCCAGAAAACCACAAAATATTATCTAACAGTGCGCTTGGTAAGATACCTCTTGATGCACAGTCAGCTGGATTGTCCTTGGAATTGATATGGAACCACTGAGATGCCTTCATGTTGGTCAATATTTCCGAGGTACGGTTGGCGACGAACGTCTTCCATCGACTGGGATGACTGTTAAGCCATGATAACACTACGGAGGAATCCGTCCATGCCCGAGTTTTATCGCTCGGAATTTTTAACACCTCTGATGTTTCCGTCAGAAGATTTGACAGCAACACTGCTCCACACAATTCCAAACGAGGTATGCTTACTTGTTTCACTGGAGCGACTCTGGTTTTTGCAACCAACAACGAGATGTGAACTTTGCCTGTAGCATCTATTGCTCTTAAGTAGACCACAGCTGAATAAGCCGTCTTGGACGCGTCACTGAAGCCATGTAGCTCAAGATCGTCTGTTGACTTCGTGCCGAGCCACCGAGGTATCCGAACTTGGCTAAGTTGTGACAACTCATTGCGGTAAGTATTCCACTCTTTGATTAATTCAGTGCTTAAATCTTCATCCCAACTAACGCCTGCAAGCCACAATTTTTGTATGAATACTTTTGCTAGAACCACACTAGGAGCTAACCAGCCTAGTGGGTCAAATAACCGAGCTATGTCCGAAATAATTGACCGTTTAGTTACAGGAGCAGTTGTCGGCAGGGAAAGATTCACCGAGTATTGAAAGGTATCGTCGTTGCGATTCCAGGTAAGACCCAAGATTTTTATAGTATTATCTAACTTGATGTCCAACCCTTTCTCTTCTTTATAGTCTATGTTCTCTTCATTATTTTGAATGATATTCTTTTGTTCTATTGTTTTGTCCTTTGTTGTACTAGTTTGATCTAATTGGTTTTTAGTTTCAGTTCTTTCAATTGTATTTATTCTTTGTAATATTTCCTTACTATTACTGTTCCACTTTTGTAATACAAATCCACCTTTTTCCAATAGTGCTACCATTTGTTTATATATTTCTATACCCTCTTCCACATTGCTGCATCCTGTCATTAAATCGTCCATGTAGAACCCATTTAACACCTTGTCTGCAGCCAGTGGATAGCCTTCGCCTTCATCAAGTGCGACTTGATGCAAGGTTTTGACAGCTTGATAAGGTGCAGAAGCTGTTCCAAAGGTAACAGTCACTAGCTCGTAATCTTGTATTTCTCTGTTGGGACTGTCTCGCCAAAGTATTCTTTGGAACATTGCATCATCATCAGCTACCTTTATCTGGCGATACATCTTAATAATATCAGCGACAAGCCCTATTGGATGCACTCTCCACCTTAACACCGTATGTCGTAAGTCAGCTTGTAAAGTCGGACCAACCATGAGTGTATCGTTTAATGATACTCCCATGCTGTTCTTCTCAGATGCGTTAAATACCACTCGCACCTTAGTTGTCGTTTTGTCATTTCTAATAATTGCATGATGTGGTAGATAAACGGCTTCATCTTTTTTACAATCCGTTTCATTTACTGGCCTCATGTGTCCTAACTTTAAATATTCGTGTATTACTTCTGTGTACTTCTCTTTTAGTTCTTTGTTCTTCTCTAACCTTTTTTCTAACGCTAGAAATCTTGTTCTAGCGATGCCGCGTGAGTTTCCAGACTTGCAAAGAGGGTTTTCATCTCGGAAGGGTAATCTGACTATGTATCTGCCATTACTATCCCTCTTAGTTGTTTCTCTATAAAAATCTTCGCACTTCTTCTCCTCCGGTGTAAATATCCGTTTTGAACTAATGTGCTCCTCTATTTCCCAAAATCTTCTTAAAATATCCTCATCTTTGACCTGACAGTGCATAACCTTATTTGATATACTGTTTGTACTGTGATTATTTTCAGGAGCAGTAGCGCCCGACAATACCCATCCTAACGCAGTACTCTGTGCAATTAGGGTACCAGAAGGACTCTTCACTAAGCCTTCATTAATGATGCAGCTGTACACATCCGCGCCCAACAGAACATCGATTTTGTTGGGCGTGTTAAATTCTGGATCAGCTAGACACAGATTATTTATGTCTAACCAGTCGAAGGTTCCCAAATTAACACTACGCTCCGGTAGATAAGACGTGATCTTGTTCAACACATAAGCGCTTAGTTCAAACTTGAAGTTTGGGTCGACACGAGATTTGATTGTTAGTTGTACCATGTATTTTGTCATAGTTAACCTGTTATCTCCTAATCCCGACACAAACCCTTGAATGGGAATCTTTTTAAGGCGAAGATATTGAACTGTGGCCTCGGTAATAAAACAGGCCTGTGAACCCTGGTCGAGTAAAGCTCGAACCGTCTGATATTCACCCGTTTTGGACGAGGCCTTTATTAGCGCAGTGGCTAATAACACCTGTCTGGGTCTTGATATCTTTCCTGTAGACAAGCAAGAGACTATCTGAGTAGCACTAGTCGAAGGACTAGCACTATCAGCAGTAAGTTTGTCTTCAGGTTCTTGTTTCTTGCTGTCTGACTCGGTATTGATATGTAGCAAAGAGTGGTGGCGCTTCTGGCACATTCTGCAACGGGTGTTCTTCTTGCAATTGAAAACTGTGTGATTACTGCCTAAACAATTATAACAAATTTTATGTTTACCTACAAATTCACGTCTAGCTTCAAGTGATTGTTTAGCAAACTTTTTGCAAAAACAGAGCTTATGATTCTCGCAACAGAATTCACATTTCATTGATGACGACGAGTTTGTAGCTAGCATGGTTTTAGGCGTGTGATTGTTTGAACTGTTGTTGAACTGGTGACTTGCTACTCTTTTCGGTTCTATGCACTCCAACGCGCGGAAACGTTGTTCCAAGAACACTTTAAATTGCAAGAAGGTAGGAAAGTCATTACTAGAATCGCTACTGACACTTAATTCCCACTGCTTACGCGTTTCAGCATCTAACTTGAATGTCGATATATGTATGATAATAACATCCCATGTGCTCACATCAATACTTAAGTTTGTCAATGCATTTAAACAATCATTGGTGGTATCCAAAAGCTCCCTTAACGATGTCGCCGATTCAACTTGCATACGTTTAATACCAAAAAGCCTTTTCAAAATACAGTTAGCAAGGTATCTTTTGTTACTGTAACGCTTGCATAGCAGATCCCAGCACTGACTATAGTTGGCCTCAGTAATTGGAGTATTTCGTATGAGTTGTTCAGCTTCACCAGTAAGATGACCTTTCAAATAGTGCAGTTTTTGTACATTATCTAATAATTCATTTTTATGAATTAACGACACAAAAAGATCGTGAAATGTCGTCCACTCTTCATATTTGCCAGAAAACGTTGGAATGGCAATTTTTGGTAACTTTACTAATGAACTTGCTGACTTAGATGGACTACTAGAAGAACCGTCCCTATTTTGTCCTGTTTCTCCTACATCTTTTAGTTTAGTAATCGTTGATTTCATTAAACTTTTATAAGTGATGTATGTGTCTTCGGTCGTATCACACATATTATCAACAACCCTTTGTTCTACATCATCAAATTTGGAGTTATGGTAAATTTTGGTGTTGGTATCTTTAAAAGAATTCCAATCTTTTTCTAATAATTCTTGTCTAGTCTCAATATATTCAACAGTTAACCTCTCTTTGGGACACTTTTTAAAATTAACTAACCCTTTATTTATAACATTTTGGAATCCTTTTAACACATTTATCAATCCCTCCATATTTGAGCTGAATAATAATTTTAATAACAAACAAATAAAATTAAGGTGTATAATAAATCAACAAGTGTAAACAACGTAACTAAGTAGTTCTACTTTAAAGCAAGCTAAAGTAAGTAAGTAAAATGGTAATTTTCACATTTATAACTGAAATGGAAAAATGTCAACCAACTATTGAGTTTGAGTCTATTGTAGGGCACTGTAAGTGTTCCATTTGGCATTCTGTAAAGTTATCCATCCAGTTACGAGGTTCAGGAGTTGGCTTCAGTTTTCAGGCTTAAGTACATACGACAGCACATCAAGCTACTACAATCTGTCAGATTTCTTTATTAAATTTTTAACTTTATCTCCAAAGTATTAAGGCTCAAGGTTGATTGGGAATATTAGCCAGTTTGGGTTAGCTTGATCTGCTGTCATCCGTACATCTACTTTCTATTTATTCACAACTGTAGGAATCGGAAATAAAAATCACAGAAAAACAAATTTTCTGCCGGAGTCTCTTTTTGAACGCAAGATATTTTTGTATATTATTATGTAATATTTACTAATGGCTGCACTAATTTGTATATTATTATGTAATATTTACTAATGGTAGTTAAGTAAAATGGTTCAATAATATTCTAAGTCCTATTTAGTCGCACAAAATTTTACAAGTGTTTTTAATTACTTATAATCTGGCGGAAATCGGGCATAGGTTCCCCGTTCCGTCGTTTTTTAAGAAACTATTCTAAGTCCTAAGCTAAACATGCACAAATAACTCAATTTCTAATAGCTAAACAAAACTTTTCTAAGTCCAAATATCTACTTAAAATTTTACAAGTCCAAAATTCTTCGACAATCTTCAAAGTTAAAAACTTGGAATAAATAAAGTTCAAAATGGCTTGACTTTTAACTGGTTTGTTTATAATAATAAATGTACTCACAATTTGCACTTCACTCACACTACACGATGAATGATGTATGTGGCGCCCTCTGGTGGCGACACGATGAACTAGATGTGACGTCAGGCTTCTGATGTCACGTTGAACTACTGTGTGACGTACTTCTGACGACTACACGTTGAACTGGATGGGTAACGTACACGCTACGGTCACCACTTAACTTCCGCTGCTACTGTACTCGCCAACCGGGCTGGACAAAGCTGTCGCTGCCGATGCGAGTAGCCGGGTACTCTAGCCGCAGCGATCCACTGCGAGTACCACGGGAAGAGCGGACCCAAAGCGGGGCCGCTAACACAAAAATGTTATCCGCGCTCGATGGACCAATGTTAAATACCGAACACCGCGAAGGTACCCAGTACTTAAAAGTTGACCTTTATTGGTATACAAGTAGGGTTGAGGTTGACGTAATCAAAATAAAACAACTACTGTATACTGTTCTATAGATGCGCTTATATTTCTTAAAATACCAAAGGACCCAACCAAATCGTTGTCATGCAACGTTTGCGACTTCTAATTTGACGCCAACGCCATCTAGTTGCACTTAGTGTAAACTTATCATAAATATTTTTGATGATGTTAAACTACTTTTTGATGTCTCTCAAACGTAGAATTGATGCTTTTGAACATTACAATAACTAAACTATAGGTATGTGGATGTAGTACTTAATGCAAAAATGATCCAGCCAGCAAACTTGCTTTTGAGAAAATAGAGTTTGAAGTAAAATTTATACATTAAAATAATATGACAGTTGATTTAAATTTCCTTTTAAATAATGAGTATTTTCCTGTACTTATTTGCGGCTTTGATATTTTTTGCATACACTAAAGTTGATGTGTAGATTTTAAAACCTTTATGAAAGTAACTCAAAAAACGGTTTTTGTGGGTTGGATACATTTTGCATAACTAAGTCCATGTTTAGTTAAACTAAACATATAGTTTAGTTACTATAATTTTGAAGGATATAATTATAGGTATTAAAAGAATGACGATAGACTGTTGTCTTATGTCTGGCATCAGATAAGTCCTTAATGGTGGCTCGGTGGTAGGCAACAACACCAGCCGCCGGCATAAGTTACCACCCACCAGACAAAGTCTTGCCGCCAAGCGATTCGTCGTGTTCCGGCATGATGTCTGGTGAAGCCGTACGAAGGACGGGTCTGAGCAGTTGTGTTGCGATGTGTACCGGGTACGATGTGCCTAATGTTGTTGTGTCGGGAGTTTGGTCGTGGAGGGTCTCCAGATCATCCTCTGGCGCAGCATCGTTCGTGTTGTTGCCAACATTGCATCATCTCGCTCACAGCCGTCTTCCTTCCTATTCACTTAGTTTTTTGAGTGACAGGCTTAATAAGCTAGTGCGCTTTACCATCAACGATTGCATCACTGCTTACCATCAGGCGGATTGCAGTCAAGCACTAGTTTATAACCTACGACTGGAAGAGGCACCCAGCATCAACATTGCACTTTGTCGCTCAACTGCCGTCTTCGTTCCTATTCACTAAACTTCCTATTAAGTGAATAGGCTTAATAAACTAGCGTGCTTGAGCACCAACGATTGCATGCCAACTTACCATCAGGCGGGATTGCGGTCAAGCATAGTTTATAATTATTAAAAAAAAAAAGGTGAGACTGTTTGTCAAACTTGAGGTTTTGACGACCAACGCCTCGTACTACCTACATATGTACGGACGACAGCAGGTCAAGCTACCCGAAACTTTCAAATATTCCCAATCAACCTTAGGTAAGCCTTATAATGCTATAGTGATAAAGTTGAAATTATAATAAAGCACTCAGACAGATTGTAGTAGCTTAGGATGTGCTGTTCGTCTGTACTTGAAATATATGATTAGATTTCGGTCTTTTATTTGACAAAGTTTGAGCAAAGATCTTACATGAAATCTTAATGAAATGATCGAGAATCGAACGAACCTTCAACCTAATATAATTTCGAAAGTCAAATAAGTTCATGTTACAGCTATCCCATGGTTATAACCATAGATAAGTAATCCGGTCTTATCAATACGGAAACCAAGTTTTTTTTTTTAAATCTGAATCCTTTCAACGAAGATAAGATAGCTTCTGTAGGTACCTTGTTATCACTCAAACCGAAAGAGCATGTAAATTCTTTCTATAAAAACTACAAAACTGATAAATAACCAATTTACTCAGAATATTCTGGGCCTTGCGCGCCATACCTCGCTGATTGGCAACCATTTATAAAATTGCTCAAGTGATTTTCATACTTGATCCGATACGAGAAAATAAGCAATATTTTCCTCTAACATTTCCTTCATAAGTCTGAAAAATAACGGAATAGTTTATTAGCACCCGAAGCACTCGTATTAAGCCGTTTACCGCTGTTTTCCGTAGCTGTACTACGTCGTAAATTGTGCCTCCTTATGGAGGGAGGCCGAGGGATCGGCCATTTGTTTACTAAGTGTTCCTACGATCATATTAACTGGGAGATTTGTGGCTTGTGTCCGTCTTGTGCCTGTATTCGGGAGTATTAGGGCGCGCATTTTTATGACCTATTTTAAATTTTTCCTGGACTTAGGTTTCACGTTTGCAGAGTTAACTTTTCCAGGGAAATCGTGAAAATATTGTAAAGAAATTCTAGTACAGTCAAGCTTAAAACTATCAAGCTGTCGGTATTTCATTACGAAATTACACCTGCAATTCCTACTGGCGCGGGCGTCTGAACATCCCGAGTGCATTCTTAGTTGACATAGATTTAAAAAAGACAATTCTGTCTCCAAATTATTTTTTTAATATGTCTAGTTTATTTTATATTAAGTTATTAATATTTTAATGCATACTCTTTAGATTAAATTGTACTTGGGCTCAAAAAGTTTAGATGCCATTAAGTTTGATTGTTATTTTTCCTTTTTATTTAACGGTACTTATCAAAACCTTTTTCTCTAAAATTTTGCCAGGTTGTTACTTACTTACGTGATTTATTTGAATATAATTTTTCTGTTTGGTGAAACTTGTAATAAACAAGACAAGTTAAGACACTAAACCTTATATTGATTGAAAATGTCAGTGTATAATTAGTTTATTGCTTAAATAAAACATAGATAAATATTAATACCCATTAGAACCACGATCAAGAACAACATGATAGCTTATTGCGAATTAATAAAATAAAATCTTTAATCTTAGCCTACTTATATGGAAAATCATGACGCATATGATTACAAAAAATAGCAAAAATAAAAAAGTCTGAAAACGTGTGTCAAAAACCGACGTGTAATCAAAACCAAACTTTGTTTGTTCAAATGCACAGAGTACTTTTTTATTATATGTTCAAATGCACATGTGCATGGCGACGAACTACGTCATTATTTTGTGAGGTAAGTTTTTTTAGTCTGTAGTTCATCAAAGATGTTTTTTTTTTGTACACTACGTGACAATATATTTTTTATTTGTGACATTTCTTTATTTCGGTGATACGGGTTCCAAATTTGAAATGCCTGTGAAAACAAATGGGCTTTTGTTTCTTGGGCGTAGAGAGGTTGAATGTTTATATTTTTCATACATTATACCCAAGTTAGATTTTAGTTTATCTCTGAGAATCATGAACAAATGCCAAATTAAAATAGATTGTGTAACGATTCGGTGATTTCATAGAATAAGGAGTCTACTCTAAAGTTGCTTCAAGCCAATTTACAATAAACCCTGACATTTCATACACGGTTAAGTTCGAAACGAACTTCCAAATGTCAATTATCAGTATAAAATACAATTTATAGAAATTGACAAACAAAATATTACTTTTTGACTGTTTCACGTTCATGTACTACCTATTATGAAGTTTCTAAGAAAATACAATATGAGATGGAAAGCTTTCGCTATAATAATAAAAAAAAAAAAACATCAAATTCAAATTTGTTATTTTTTTTATTTATTCAAATTTATTTAGTTGACTCTTTGATTTACAATAAGTGAACTTCCATTTTCAGGAAATGCACAGCCTACACGAATTGGATAAACAAGCAAAAACTGTAAATATTAATTTTACTCTGGTATTGTTAGACTGGATTACAAAGATGGTGGTAGATCTGATATGTGTTGAACTTTACTGTCGGCCCACGCGCCAGCTGCCCACGCCATGCACTTTCCTTATGCGATCTTATGTAGACCGCGAAGGAGTTTGTTTTTGATAGCTTGATATCAAGTTTTTGTTATTATTCTAAGATTTGCGAGGTTTTCGAGACTTCATTTTACGGCTTTAGTGCCGTATGCAAAATGTTTAACCGGCTAAACTTAATTCCAGTCACTTCAGTTGTCATTGTCCAACAATTGGTCTATCTGCAATGCTTCGATGTCGCCTTCGGGTTGTGGAGGTCAGACGGCAGTCACTTCTTGGAAAATGTCGAAGTTTAGGTATTTCAGCAGTTGGACTGGTAAAGCGGACCCCAGACTCCAAAGCTGAAAAGGCTTCGGATGCGACTGGGATTAACGCTGTGATGATGATGATGACTTCAGTTGTCATTGTACATTATAGTTGTACTCCTCAATTCGTTACCCTATGGAGTATAGTATACTAGTATAAATCTGTAAATGTACACGTGTTTTCTAGCTGTCCAAGCATAGGTACTTTAAAGTAGAAGAGTTTGTTTGGTTTAACACACAAATCTGTTTTAGATAAGCCCAAATAATTTTTCACACTTCCTCAAGTTTATAGCTTATTTAAGCTATGACCTTTTTTGTTTTGGGTGGGAAATCATCAAATGACCTCTCCCGCTCTGGGCGGTGCGGAAGGGCGTGTCAGACTTTTACTGACTAAAACCCACCCGTGTTTCATCACTTGCCTTTGTGCCAGATCTACGGTTTATTTTTTAACCCACCCGCAACCCTGACCCAGGAGGCATCGGTCTTCGTGGACCTCGTCACGATGTGGCCTGGTCTTTACAGGGCGGCGAGCTGAAGCTACGATGAAATAGCGGAGCACATCTAGTTATAAGTATCATAATACGGACGACATACAGGGTTAAATGCAAGTTTTTAAAAGGACTTTTAAGATTTTGCCTTTCAAAAATTTCAAGTTTTTTGTGTCACGTCACACTAGTAATAACTTTTACAAGAGAACTATTTTAAGATCACATTACTGCTGAACCCAATTTGATCACCCGTATAACTTCATAAGATAAGCATATTTTGCAATAATGACAACCAAAACTTAAGCACCATTGTAATGGACGTAAGTGATCATTTCGGTTCGGCGTCAAAATCGAACCAATAAAGACACACAGTTGCACAAAACTCGAAACGTTAACACTGGCGCAACGTATTATCGATATTTATACTGCAAACTTTTATCTCAGACAGTCAGACCAAACCGGTCTCCGAGTCACCAGGTTACCGCTGCGGCTAACGCGCTGGTTTGCGTCCAGTTTATATTGTTTAAATTACAAGGGCAGGACGGTAACGTGGTATGGTAAGTTGGGCACTCGCTCGGCGGTGAGTCATCGGCTATAGGTGTAGAGAGGTGGCGATGCATGGCGGTACCGGTGAGTCAGCTGCTTGCAATGAATCAGGATCGAATCCTGAGAATGACAACGATTACTATTTGCTTATTATCTCTTCTGTATCCGACGTCCGACCTGTCGCTCGAGACGCGATAGACTTGTGTGTAGTTACGGTACTTGGGCAAACTGAGCAATGTAGGTAAGTAAAAACGCAAGTCCAATACCGTACGCTCGGTGAAGCGATTAATCGATTCTCGATTTATCGCCATCGTTATTATTAAATTGATCAATGCGTTTAATTTTCTCATCGTCGTCTTGTATTTTGATATATGTATAATACTTTCATCTTTAACGTCATATATTTTATGTATTTCACTGTCAAATACGTTGTTATGTATACCTATACCTATTCATATCTAGGTAAATGTTTGGACTAGTAATTTCTGCATGAAACATTCAACGAATTAAAGATTAATAAAAATATTACGAATGTTCCTCGCAACAAAAAATATACTTATCAACTTTTTATAAAATATGAACGTCGGACAGTGACCCGAATGTTAAATTTTCTGATATTGCTCATCATAAAGAATTTTAATTTTAAAAAGTATTTTAATTAATTAACTTATCGCCGCGATGGACCAATATAATGTATCTATAGCATGACAAAAATAATGACAAGTAATAATTCCCGCCCATTTTCGAGCATAGATTAAATAAATTAATTTTAATGGGCCTGTCATGGGGTATCGGTCACGGAAACTCACCATATACAGCCCCATACGGTAGTATATACGGTTGACCCTCTTTACATTTGACCCATTTCTCATATGATTACCCGCAGTCAGCTCAAATTGACCCACCTTGATACAAAGCCCTTAGAACGTCTGACCGACTGAAATATTTAATAAATTATATCGCTTCATAAATCTGATAATTAATAAAAAATATAATTATATAATTAGTTAGTTATTTTCCCAAGCTATTTGCACATTGTGCTTAAAAACTATTTTTTGTTCGAGAACAATCGTGTAAGAAACATTTTGTTACATTGACAATTCAACATGAAGATAATGCATAATTTATATAAAATCTCGTTAGTGTTTCCAGGATATCAACCGCAAGATATGAAGGAAATACATTTGACGTAATAGTCTGTCTGGAAAGTTATCCAGTTAAAAAACGTTAAGACACGATCACGTTTTGTGAGACAGCTGTGCTGCTGCCTGTTGGGGAGTTTGTTGCGCCATTCTTTTCCCCAGAAAAAGCACTAGGAAGTACCTAGTGAACAGGCGGCGCTATGGGGGACTGACTTTTAGAATAACGTTCATACCTATTGTTGATTCTCAGCCTAATTTAAAAAATTACCTTTGAAGTTAAGTTAGTTTATTTAAGTATTTTCAAGTCTTTTTTTATTTCAAATTATGGAAAACATGTTTGGCAGGTTACTGATTCCTGTGAAGTAACCTACTTCTGCCAATAATTCTTGTTCTGCAAATTGATATACGGTGGGTCAGTGCCTGAAGCTATGCAATTTTTATGAGCACTCTGCCGTGGCTAAGTGGGCTGACCGTAGGGGTACAACTGCAAAATATGTGATAGTAGCCTACGATAAACTTGTGCTTGCGTGATTCTGCCTGATGGTAAGTAAAGATGCAATCGTTGTTGGTAAAGCGCACTAGTTTATAGAGAAATATGTGACAAATCGGTCATGAAATAATATAAAAAAAACTGGGAAGTTCAAAGTATCGATGATGAGAACAAACTTGGCGTTCCGGTTAACGTAACGCTGATTTAGATCCAAATTATTCATTATCTTAGTAATAGATATCTTCTTTAGATCCACATTTAGCGGAGATTTGATTTGATAGATCACCAAATTAAAAAGCTCTAACAAATTATTAATTTGACTGCAGGCTTTAAAGCACAAGTCGTTAAAATATTTTTCAAGAAAAGGATTAAAGTAATAAAACTATGCAACTTGATTTTGTATCTCCTTTCAACTCTTTCTTTCCGAACCGAAAAGACAAGCAAGCGGCGCGAATATATACCAGAGTTGATTTAATTATCATTATATTAATTAATTACGTAAGTTTCCGTTGATGAGACTCGTACAAACCAGGCATGGCACTAAAGGTAGGACCTACCTTTAGTGCCAGAAGGTACTCAGAAGGTGGTACAAGGGTAGCCAATGATATAATCAGAAGTCTCACATTATCCAATCTTTTTAGCTGATAGGAAGCTGTTTATCATCATAGGTAGTCAAGACGCATCGAGATCCTACCGAGAAATCGAATGTGAAGACATACAAGTAAAATGAAGCACGTGTAACTCGAACCTTTGAAATGCGCCACCCGAGCGTTCTGATTTCTGTAACATGGGCTCGATTCATAGGAGTCTGATTACACCGAACGACGACATTCTCGTTTCGTTTTCTAATCAGTTTTATTGCATTTCTTACTTGCTTGTGTGTTATTGTAACTTGAGGCTGTTCATCGTCAACAATGACATATAATTTACAAGTGTTTTTTATTATTTAAACAGGTGCAGTCTCAGGTAGATTACCATTCTCTGTTCCACTTGAAACTACACGTTTGGCAGAAAGGTGTGAAATTTTAAAGGAGCATTCTTGAATATTCTACAACCTTTTTTATTGCAGCCTTTTTGAACCTTACCATGATAATGAAATACATATATCGAACTAGTCGCGCCCCCTGGTTCCATTGTCGTAGTTTTCGATTTCGTGGGAATTGAGATTTACTATGTGTTATTCCTGGTTATGGGTGCCAAATTTCATCCAAATCTGTTCAGTAGTAATAAACATACATCCATACATCATCACAAACTTTCGCATTGATAATATTAGTAGGATACCGTTCATTGCTTTATATACCTAAAAGTAGGTAGCACAACAGAAAACTTGCGAAAAAACTTATTCCACTACGATCATTATCATCTCAGCGTTAATCCCAGTCGCATCCGAAGCTTTTTCAGCTTTGGAGTCTGGGGTCCGCTTTACCAGTCTAATTGCTGATTTTGGCTAAACTCCGATATTTTCCGTGAAGCGACTGCCCTTTGACGTCCACAACCCGAAGGCCATATCGAAGCATCGCAGTTAGACCAATTGTTGGACTTTTGATGGCTCCAACAACCCGTAAAGACTCCATTAGATGTTCGTATGGTAACCGGGATCAATGGCTTAACGTGCTTTCCGAAGCACGACCAGATAAGTGCAAATATTCATATTTATGCATACAAATATTTGCAATGCACGGGGATTGAAGCCGCGCCTCCTTGCACAGCGGCCACTACGATAAATATTATGCTTATAAAGAAATGTTCCCGCTTTTCTTTTATTCTAAATCATTTCAAAAATAGAATTTGCAAGCCAATTTACGTTTGATTGATGACTTAAAAACTTTGAAAAGCAAGAAAAAAGCCGTCTGCGGATCAGACTGAAAGAACGAGTCGCTTATTGAAACGGTGCTCGTTGAACTGAAACGTCTGGTCTGGCAGCAGTCAGATTTTTTGCATTCATGGAAGATTATGAAGAATAACATCTTTTGTTCGGATTCAAAAGACCTTATTACAAAACAAGGTAGTTATCAAGGTAGGCATCTTTAGAGCTAAGTTCAAACCATCGAGTATTTTTTTTATTTTGGACTTTTCAGTTAACAAGAAGAATATCACAACCAGAGATCCAACATTCTAAACTTTAGAGTATGAGAGTTGTTTGAGATTTGTGAAACTTTAAAGTCTAAAGTTACACAATTTTGCATAAACATAATCCTGTGTAAGTATATTAAAATCTTAGATCACCGTAAGTATAGGGATAAGTTCAGCAAACCATATGATGATGACACTATGCGTGGGACACTCAGAAAGCTTTGCGATAGTAAAAATGTTTTTCTATAGGTACATTATTTACTCTCCACCAGCCTCTATACAAAGTTTCATGTGTCTGAACCAATTTTCGAATCACTTTTTCCAGTCCGCCGCTGATACCTCATTTACAGCCTGCTAGAACGATGACAGCGCATCATCCGGCGACGAAAATAGGCTATTTGACAGATTTATAATTTCTGTCTTGAATTACTTGGTTGCGGTTAAGAATTTCACCGAAAGTATTTTTTTTTTATTTTAAATACGTATTTCGTAAGAAACATGCAAATAAAAATTCAAAATTCAAATAAGGCGCCGAAACGCTTTATTCAACAATATGGCGGTGTGCCTAGTAAGTGACGTCACAAGCTTTTATAAACGATTTTTGGTTCCGCAGTGGTGTTTGTATTTATCTGTTATTTGTTGTTGTTTATCTAATAAAATGGTTTACAAGTGGTGTGCTGTACCGGGATGTACAAATACATCGATAAAACACCCGAGAACACAGAACAACCACAAGAGCTGATGCGCGTATGACGTCATCGTGACATTAGCGAATCCAGATCGTTTCACAATATGTGGCGCGAGATACAAAAAGTCAAACATATTTTTGTGTTTTTGGATATATTAATTGTTATTATTTTTATTAAAACTCATGTAAATGACATAAAGAACCCTCATTTTATGCATTTAAAGCAAATAATCACAAAAAAATTCATACTGTCAAATAGCCTATTTCATCCCTTTGAGCTGATCTTTTATTTTTGGGAATAAGAAGAAGTCACACGGTGCTAGGTCAGAGCTGCAAGGAGGGTGACCCAGGAGTTTGACCGGTGTACTTTCCAGGAAGTCTCTTGTTTTGATTGCGGTGTGGGCGGGCGCATTGTCGTGATGAAGCAATAACCCGCGAAGCCCTATGTTTGGTCGCTTGTTGCCCATAACAGAGAAAACTTTGGTAGTATACCATTCAGCGTTAATGCTACTGTGGTTTCGTAAAGGATTTGACGTAGCCAAGTAGCCAGTCAAACTAAAAAAAGCTCGCGATCAAAATCTTACCCCGCTTCTAGATGACTTCACTATGGGAGGCGTTGATTCGTTTTGAAACACCCAAACCGTCAACCGGCGCTTCGTTTCTGGATCGTTTTGATAAATCCAAGATTCATTACCTGTAACAATATCGTAAATCGTATCGTATTGCCTGCTTCAAATTTGTCTATCATATCATGGCACCATTCCACCCGCGCCTGCTTCTGAGCATCGGTGAGATTGTGCGGCACCCAGCGTGAAACTATCTTCTGGAACTGAAGATGAATGTGTAGAATCTCATGCAGGCTTCCTGATCCAATCTGCAGGTTATGCTGAATTTTTTGGTATGTAATTCGTCTATTGTCTTGTATAAAACTTTTCACTGCTAGCACGTTTTCTTCTGTAACAGCCGTCAACGGGTGACCACTTATTTCTTCATCCCCCGAAGTTAGTCGACCGCGCTTAAATTCATTAAAACACCGATACACGGTTGCCTTAGAAGGGCCTTCATCCATGAATGCCATTTGAAATCTATCGTACGATTTGTCTGGTTTCAGGCGATACTCGTATTTGAAATCGTAAAAAATCATAGTGCGAAAATGGCGTCGACGCAAATCCATTTTTCAAAGAGACACGATAATTTTAATTATCTCACAAAAAATGTGAAGTTTCGAATTTGGAACGTATATTAGTTAATAATATACGTTCCAAATTCGAAACTTCACATTTTTTATATCATTAGTTAATAATATACGTTCCTAATTCGAAACTTCACATTTTTTGTGAGATAATTAAAATTATCGTGTCTCTTTGAAAAATGGATTTGCGTCGACGCCATTTTCGCACTATGATTTTAATATGATTATTTATAACTAATAAACTTATTAGTTATAAATAATCATATTTTTTAAATACATACATTCTATGTAATCAGTTTCTGATACATAACAACTTTTGTCGCAATACTTTCTGAGTGACCTGGTATAGTCTTGACAAGTCAAAAATTATAGTTTGGCAATAACTAAATAAACAAGAATCAGAGCTACATTGCCAAAAGGCTGTTTGGCCACAAATTAAACTAGCTACATCAGTTCTTGACTACGTTAGAACCGGTTTTGAAACAATAGGAGTTGCAAGGTTAGTCTTTATGTCACGAGTAAGAATACATGCAAACTCAAGACGAGATGAACACAACAACAAAATATAGTTAGTATGAAGATTGGATGTGATGACGCAATGCAGGAAACTTTGGGAAGAAATATGGCTACATCAAAAGTGACCATCAACAAATCTGACAAAGGTGAAAGAAAGGATTCAAATTGACCCAAACCGCAAAGCAGACAAGTTTACTTGTCAGATCGGCTCTTGATTGAAGAAGAAAGTAAATAGAAGACATTGGCAAATGAGCAAAATATAAGCTTGTGAAGACAATAGAAAACTAACTCCCACAAACATATATTATTCAACAAATTAAATCAAATTAAGTTTTTATACAGTGATTATAAGTAGTATAGAACGTTAATGTAATTATTAAACTGAAATAGACTGTTCCCCTATGGTGCCAGATTGATCATTGTCGCTTAATATTGAATCAATTGGAAGATCAATATATTATTTCCTTTCCGACCGTTAAAAATATGGATACCTATACATATAAAATTGTTTAAAACAAAGAATATCATCATACTGACAACATTTGCCGATTGGCCCATAAAAAAGAGATTAGCATAACCAATTTATCTTAAGATACAACCAAAAGTCAGTGAACCAAAAACGAATCGCGCACCGCCAGGTGTTGTCCACCAGCCAATAATTTTGCAGCTTTACTTCTTCTAATAATAAACATAACAAGAAAAAACGAAATCAGTTTGATCAACTTCGCAGTTGCACGCCCGAAGGTTTTAATTAAGATAATAATTTTATCTTGACCGGTTTTCCTTGATGCTCCGTGACTCTGTGCCAAAGTTCAGACGATCACGCCTCGCTCTATCTTGTTTATTGTGTTGTGTGCCATGGACAAGCGTTTGACACTATAGAGGCAACATGTGTGACGGTATCGTAAGCTCACAAAACGAGAGAGCGTTGCTTTGAATCGGATTGAAAGATTAACGTGGACATTCGTTGAATGTATCTTTGAAGATATGTTTATAAAGGACCACATTGTCTACTGGTTGGATAAAAGATATGACATTAGGGACAAATATTAGGAGTCACGCTGTACAGTAGGTACCTATACAGATTAGACGGTATGTTACATTGATATAATATTAAACAGATATGATATGCTCTAACAAATTAACCGAAATAAATGTGCCGATCGGAGCAGCAGCACACACATGCAATTTTTTTATTCTGCGTACATTTCACACGTTGGCACAGTGTGGGGGAGATGAGGCGCAATCTAAAGCATAGAGAAGAAAAAGATGGCTAGTGTTTGTCGTTTGCGCTTAAATAGAATCGACGAAAACTAAAGCGACTTGCTGGACTTACCTCCTTTTGTACGCTTCATTTTCAGTGCGCTAGTGACGTATCTACCTTAGTTTAATATTATATCAATGGTATGTTAGGATAAAAGAGCCCGTAGTTAACCGCGACCGAACCCAAACAGGGTATGCTTCACGAGTACTTCTTCAAGTATATAAAGAGAGAAATGTTATGAAAATTGCGTTTAGCGGGAAACTTGATATTAAGCGGCAATAGAACCACATTGCGGTAGAATAGTTTCTGTAACGGTTACTCTTATGTGTAGACTTAAAGGACGTTCCTTTTACATCAAGGAAATAATATCTCGTAACTCGTAATTCGGTAGAAATTATTCATTTCATTTATATTCATTTTCATTTAGCATTTCGCTTGAAAAAATATTCAAAAGGATTGGATTAAAATTTAGCAAGCGACTACGCTTATTATAGACAACTTCATGTTCTCATGAATAATTGAGAAGATGCCATTAAATACAATCTCGCTCTTAATATTACTTTATCTATTATTTATAGCATCCAGCTCTAGAGAAACTTATATAATTACAATTTTAATAGCTTCTACTACATTGATCTATAAAGTATTAAGTGCACAATTTTTATAGCTCCAGAAAGAATAATAAAACTGCAGAAATTATGTCTGCCATAACACAATTTCTGCAATGGATTAGAAGAATATAAATTTCTATGGTTGAAAAGAATCCGGAACCATGTACAAAAATCTTATTTCACCTATTGAAAGGTACCTAGCATGAAAGTAACACAGTGATGTGCCATAATTGCTGCCAAATACAAGGAGTTTTCCTCAAAAGGTTCTCAATATATGGCGACACAAATGTATATAATATAATCTACTGGTCTATTTATACCAGATGCGCAAAGAAACACATGTATACATAATAGCAAGGTGACTTATGAATATTTATCAACTTTTACACATTTGTTTAAACCATAATAAGGCCAAGTAAGTACATACTTGATGATATTAACAAACGGCTTGCGAAATAGTCACACTTCGGTGGAGCACGTTGTTCAAGACATTTCAGTTTAGAAACTCACTATTCTATGCGTTGTTATTTGGAGCACAGTTGCTGCAACTTTCATCCTTGCTACCTTGAATTTAGAGTATAGGATTGAACAAGTAATCAACTCTAATGATGGAATTACTACGAATGTACTTTATAAAATCATTGTCATATTCGTCAATCTTTTTATCATTGCTGGTGTGTTTGCAATTGTTTGAGAAAAGTCGTTTATTGAATTCAGCTGTGCTTTTTTTATCTTTATATACTGTAACTTTATGTACTATTATATCTTGAATATTTATGATATGTAATGGAACTTGTGCCGCATGTGTGCCATATGCCAAATTGGGTTGTAAATCTTGTGCGCTTTTTGATATTATATCATCTTATCTAAGACTTTCTGGCTATATATTGAGGCCATTTTTGACTGTTTGAATATTCCATGCGCTATTGCTTTGCATTATTATGTCATCTTCTTAATGCATATTAAATATTCAAAGAAGAACACAACCTACTTGAGCCTTATAAAGATATTAATTTAGCTCGAATAAATAAATACGACTCGGACACTGAACTAAAATTAGATACATTCTCTTCTTCACTTTCTAAAATCAGGAACCTGTTAAAGTACGTTATGTAAGCCATTTTACGCCGGGATCAGGTGCACAAAGCCTCCAGCGATAGAAGACAAACTTAAGATTGCCATTGAAAAACCCTTGATGCGATGGCCCAAGTATGGAACCTTTGGGCACTCCAAAAACAATTGTTGCATTCAAACCTTATATTCTATTCAAAGGTCTTACGATTTTAGACCTTGTTCCCTTGTCAATAGGGGTAAAAAATCAGTGGTATAATTGCAGAATTAAGTTGGAGCAACCGAAAAAGTAGGGCGTCGTGGTCACGAACTGAAGTTAGAATGTTTTATTTCGAATCGTGACGGATGGTAGGATGAAGGTAGGAGTTCACAGTAATTGTAACTATTAGACACAATTACTGGTTTCAAGACAAATAATACTAACTCACGACAATCTGTATAAGTCAAGTCAGTCACCGTAAAAAACTCTCACTGGCTGGTTCAAACGATGCGGAAAGTGGTTATCCTTGTTTTTTTAATCGTGGGAACGCTCCTCACTCTGCCACTACCACAATTGTTTCTTGGGATTCAAAAACCAACAAATCATATTTATAATATTTTGATATGAGACCGGTAGTGGTGGTCGTGGTGGTGGCCTAGTGGTTAAAACACCAGCCTAGCTCTCAAGTATGAATGTGCGGGTTTGATTCCAGGTCAGGCAAGTACCAATGTAATTTTTCTAAGATATATGTACTTTCTAAGTATATCTTAAACGCCATGACTGATTACAAGGTGAAGGAAAACATCTTGAGGAAACCTGGACTTTAAGTCTGAAATCGCCAACCCGTATTGAGCAAGCGTGTTGATTACGCTCAATCCTTCTCTGTATGAGAGAAGACCTGTGCCCAGCAGTGGGACGATAAAAAGGTTGATGATGATATAAGACCGGTGTTCGCAATATTTTATTCACATAACAGAAATTTATTTATTTATTTATTTATCACTCTTACAACTGTCCTTACAGCTCTTAACCTAATGCGACAGTGCAGTTATCCACTAATACTTATTCCTATATACCCTAATTCTTAAATATAACTAACAATATTTAATAAAACTCTTGCGAGTTCACTCAAAGAACACGAAAATATGTCCAGTCTTTCATGGATTTCGTTCACCATACGGATTGCAAGGGTGAGGGGTGCTTTCGCCAGTAGGTTGGTTCTGGCCACAGGCACGTTTAGCAGTTGCGGGCGTCGCCGCCTCCACACGTACCGGTCCGGCACTTGAAGCTCTAGCTGACGTAGCACTCCTGGGTTATGTGCTACGCCACCCAATAACTTAACTACATATGCAGCAAGACTGAACTCTCGGCGAACCCTGAGCTAAATATCCCCTGACGATAATTTAACACAGTTAATGCTATCAAGGCGTATACTAGAAAATATGAATATGGTTAGGTAAAATGTTAAAATAATATCATGAACTGACATCAGTTCACGAATCCCCATAGGCAAAAGAATAACCGGAATTAATAACACTGTAACTCGTCTAGCTTCAGAAGGTGTGTCACTGGTTATGAGTATGATTACGAGTAGTAATTTATTGCCTATAACAATATGAAATGATTGAGAGGCGATTTTAATGTTTTGCTATTTTAGTTACTAGATGCGCTGCGCGGTTTCACCAGCGTAGATTTCTATATGTTTTTTTTTTAATATGCTCCGCTCCTATTAGTCGCAGCGTGAGGTTATATAGCCTGAAACCTTCCTGGATTAATCGGCTATCCAACGCAAAAAGAATTTTTCAAATCGAACCAGTAGTTCCTGAGATTAGCGCGTTCAAACAAACAAACAAACTCTTCAGCTTTATATATTAGTATAGATAACTTCGTGGTTCGTATTCTTTTACTAGGAACAGATTCGATAGAAGTTACAACAAATCTAAGAAAAAAGTATTTGACGGCACGGTTGGCGTAATGGTTAAATGTTTGACTGCTGCGCTGCGTGTCGCGGGTTCGATTCCCACACGTAACAAATATTTGACCTACAAATACTTAGTTGTTCTGGATCTGGTTGTTTGTGTGAGTTTATATGTTTGTAAAAGCATCCACGATACAGGAGAAATGTAAATGAAATAATCCTAGTGTGGGAAAATGTTCTTTTTTTAAAAAAAAAAAAAGAAAAAGAAAGAATTAAATAACGTAACAACAGGCCTGTCCCCTCGAAGGGTCAAATAGGAATGTTCCTTAGTATGTGCAATATTTCGGCAGCTATTAGGGAGCGATCCTAATTAACTGAATGGCCTGAGGGGTAAATATTTTTGGGCAGGTTGAGACTGAAATCTGAGTGTGACCGTACTTAAAACAGTAGAATTATACTATTTTAAGAACGATCACACTCTGATTTCAGTCTCAACCTGCCCAAAAATACTTCGAATTTCCCTACATTTTGACAAGTGATCGACATTTGTTTGTCATATAGATGATACTGCTACTAGATTTTGAACGTTTTTAATTACGATAATTGGCCATCTGATGTTAATGCATATTGTTTTCTATAAACACCGTAACCATAAGTTTTAATTTAAAATCGATTTAATAACCCACATCATCCGTATCACATGGGGGTAAATGAGGGTCAATAATATAACGACGAAAACATAAAAATCGATTCAATACCAAACCACTGTTGCTTTGGTATTGACACTGCATGGACGATTCAAAACTCCCGTAAAAGATCTTTGATGGGTCTTTTTACTTAATGATTAAAGCCACAGACGCAATACTGTGTCGTGTTGTATCGTGACTTTGGATTAACTAATCAAAAGAATATGTTCAGGTCTACGTTTTTTTTTAAATAATTATAAACTAGTGCTTGACTGCAATCCCGCCTGATGGTAAGCAGTGATGCAATCGTTGATGGTAAAGCGCACTAGTTTACTTAAAAAACTTAGGAATAGGAAGGATGACGGCAGTTGAGCGAGATGATGCAATGTTAAACCCAAGACCAACACGACCAAATGATGCTGCGCTAGAGGGAGATTGATCTGGAGACACTCCGCGACCAAACTCCCGACACAACAACATTTGGCGCATCGTACCCGCCACACATCGCAACACAACTGCTCAGACCCGTCCTCCGTACGGCTTCACCAGACATCATGCCGGAACACGACGAATCGCTTGGCGGCAAGACTTTGTCTGGTGGGTGGTAACTTCTGCCGGCAGCTGATGTTATGGCTTACCACCGAGGAAAACGACGGAAATAAAAAAGACGAAAGGAAAAAGACGTCAAATATAAAAGAGTTTAGATTGACTAGAACTGCGTCAGAACACAACACAATAATAAGAATCAACTACAAAAATAAACTATAAAAATAAACAAATTTTAATTACCCAGGTAACAGAAAATATAAATAATTATTTGCGTTTTCGTAAATTATCTCTTAAGATATGGACAATATATGCAACACAAAGGTTCATTACGACGACGACGTTTTGTTCCGACTCACTGTTTCGAAACCTGATTTGCACATGAGATAAATCTTATTAAAATTACGGAAGAGGAAGAGCTTGTATTTCATTTTAACGATATAACTTTAAATAACAATGATGAACAGCTTGAAAAAGTATCAAGCTGGTAGATTGTCGATGTAGATGGTCACTGAGGGCAACACTGCCAAGTAAGAAAACTAAAATTAACTAAAATTTAAGAAGAAAGATTTTTTTATTGTCAAGGAACATGAGTAAATACGTTCTCTTCTTCTTCTTCAGCCTATAGATGTCCACTACTGGACAAAGGCCTCCCCTAAGGCTTTCCACAACGACCGGTCCTGCGCCTCCCCCAAGGCTTTCCACGACGCCCGGTCCTGCGCCTCCCGCATCCAGCGGTTTCCCTCGACCTTCACCAGGTCGTCGGTCCACCTTGTCGGGGGCCTACCTAAGCTACGTCCTTTTTTTAATATGTAGTAACGTATTACCGTTATTTACCGACATTGTAGCTCTTCGAGTCGCTAAAATTGAGTGGCAGTGGGCAGGGCACATTGCTCGTAGAACCAATGGTCGATGGGGCAGTCAGGTTCTGGAATGGCGGCTACGTACCGGAAGACGCAGCGTAGGGAGGCCCTCAACAAGTTGGACCGATGACCTATTGAAGGTCGCGGGAAGCCGATGGATGCGGGCAGCACAACACCGGTCATCGTGGAAAGCCTTGGGGGAGGCCTTTGTCCAATAGTGGACATCTATAGGCTGAAGAAGAAGAAGAGAACGTATTTCCTTTTGTTCCTTGACAATAAAAAAATCTTTCTTCTTAAATTTTTTTACGGCATTTTTATTATTACTGTTATTACCTTATTGCGTTATAAAGATGGATGCTTTAACATTATCATTGACCATGATGTTGCTACTTAAATGGTTAGACTTCTTGCAACCGTTGTTTGCCTACGGGTCAAGGTCATAACTGTCCAGATGATACAAGTTGTTACATTTGTTGCTATTGTAATTTGATCATAATGCGCCGATATCTGATTTTAAAGTCCTGTAAAAGATTGCGATGATCTCGTTATAGAATGGATTTATATTATTTTCTTGGGCTTCTTCTTTGTTATTTTAATTAACATAAGCTTTAGCATTGTTTTCGTCTTCAAAAGTCTGACTGACAGGTACAGATTCTTTTAGTAGATAAGTGAATCAAAAAACAGTGAAGTCATCTAAATGTGTATTTAGCTACTCAATTTGATATCAGCCTTGGATCTGTACAAACGACAGCACATCAAGCTACTACAATCTATCAGATTTCTCTATTGGATTTTCAAATTTATCTCTAAAGCATTAAAGCTCAAGATTGATTGGGAATATTTGACAGGTTCGGGTAGCTTGACCTGCTGTCGTTCGTACAATGATATTTATTTTTTAGTATCTTTAAATACATTGACATTCTCTGCCATAATTTTGCAACAAAGAATTTATATAAATTGATTTATATAAATTCTGTCCGATTTTATCCAATACACGAACAAAATTGAGATTAACTTGAGTTTCTATTGGAAGTTGGAGAACAAAGTATTCGTGTATATGAATGGAAACCTCTTTCCGGTCTGTCTGTCTGTATACAGTGTACTTATTTGTATCGACTATAATTCAGTCTATTGTGTGCTTGGCCTTGCTTCGCCTTTCACCGCTCCGGTTGAGAAATTACGCCTAAAATTTAAACAGAGATCGGCTGCTGACCGCTCAAACTATATTTGTTCAAATAAAAAGCTGTTGCAAAAAATTGATTATGTTGCACCATTGCATATGATTACGATTTGATAACGTTATTAGTAACTTTTCGATATAATATTCATTATAGTATACTTGCCTTTTTGGGTAGGATTTCTTTTTGGGCCTGTTTTATTTTTATTTGAGTGCAGAAATGTCATATGTCATAGAAGTTACCACCCACCAGATAAAGTCTTGCCGCCAAGCGATTCGTCGTGTTCCAGCATGATGTCTGGTGAAGCTGTGCGGAGGACGGGTCTGAGCAGTTGTATTGCGATGTGTGCCGGGTACGATGCGCCAAATGTTATTGTGTCGGTAGTTTGATCGTGGAGGGTCTCCAGATTAATCTCCCTCTGGTGCAGCAGCGTTGGTCGTGTTGTTGGGTTTAACATTGCATCACCTCGCTCAACTGCCGTCTTCCTTCCTACTCACTAAGATTTTTAAGTGAATAGGCTTAATAAACTTGTGCGCTTTACCATCAACGATTGCATCACTGCTTACCATCAGGCGGGATTGTAGTCAAGCGCTTGTTTCTAATATATATATATATATATATATATATATAAAAAAAAAGAATATGTCCGTTCTTTGTCTGAAGGGTACCTCTGTAGGCAGATCCTGTAGCTGGAGTTGGTGGAAGGATAAACCTAATGATACAAAATAATATCCGAATAATCAAGTTACTGATTATAATTTAATTGGTAACTTGATTATTCTGGTGTTGATTGGAATTAAGTAATCTGATTCGATGTGAAACGGATTAATTTCAATCATTGTTTTCAGGGTGCATTAATATTAGACCTAGATTCATGTTTTAGATTGTGTGCCAACAAGCTCTTACCACAGGATGCTAAAGATCGTGCGAAATGGAGGAGAATGTGCAGGAAAGCGGACCCCGGGCTCCAACGCGAAAGCCGCGGATGCAACCGGGATAAACGCTGAGATGATGATGATGATTCATGTTTTAGATTAGAAGAAAAATAGATGACATAATAATAGATAGTTAAATAGAACATTTGAATCAGTAATCATCCAGCCTATATAACAGCAGCCCACTGCTGGACATGTTTTACTCAGCTGCTACCAGTCATCCATGATCTGTACAAACATAAATAAATTTTATTTTAAACCTAAATTTAAATTAATTCATACAATTGAACGCATTTTTTAGGTTTTCTTTAATTTTTCTCTTTTTATGCTTACCTATTTGTAATGGATGTGCGGAGCCTTCAACTACTAGAGTAAAAATTAAATCATTATCATCATCAACCTTTTTTCGTCTCCTCTCATAAAGAGAAGGATTGAGCGTAATCACCACGTTCGATCAATGCGGGAGGTTTCTTCAAGATATTTTCCTTCACTTTGTAACCAGTCATTGGTGTCCAAGATATACTTAAGAAGTACATATAATTTAGAAAAGTTACATTGGTACTTGCCTGAACTGGAATCGAACTCGCAAACTAGGCCACCACGACTCTTTATAATTTCCAAATTATCCATCCATACTAATATTATAAATGCGAAAGTAACTCTGTCTGTCTGTCTGTTACGCTTTCCTGCTTAAACCTCTCAACCGATTTTGATGAAATTTGGCACAAATAATCTTTAGACCCTGAAAAAGGGCATAGGCTACCTTTTATCCCGGAAAAATTTGATGTTCCCGAGGGAAATCTAAAAAGCGCGATATAACTAAACTCCACGCTGACCAAGCCGCGGGCGGAAAGCTAGTATGAAATAAACTGATTAGATCTATATTTAAATATTTATTTTTTGGAGCTAAATTTTTTGTGCCTATAACTCATATGTGTAAGCCTAGGTTAAAGAGAAACTAAATTTTACCGTACGTGAGAGAAATGGCGTCGTCTGTTGTATGTTACTGTTAGTGCAAGTCATCAATAACGAAAGTCTTCGCTAGGTTACTAGTAAATAGATAAACCCTACTAATTCTACTTGCCAGACTGTCGGCATTCTATAGGATGTATTTTAGAGAGAGGGCGCTGGAATTGCATGACTTAATTCTCACATCTCCATTCCATCATCGGACGACCCGTCGTACGGCGAGTCCACCCTTATATTGTTGACACCCCAACGGTCCGGATGAAGTGTTTCGCCTCGTCTTTTCTACGGCATACATGGGGTACTGGAAGAATTTGCCAGCAGCAGTGTTTCCTTCTGACTACAATTTAAGAGTCTTCAAGGCTCTTAATAAACTAGCGCGTTTTTTCATCAACTATTGCATCACTGCCTACCATCAGGCGGAATTGCGGTTACAAATCAGTAATCAGTTTATAATTATAAAAAAAAAACCTACCTTACTATACTACTAAGTACATCCTTAGTAGGTACTCTACAATTGGAAAAGGTTATAATTATAACATACTACGTACAGACGACAGCACATCAAGCTACTACAATCTGTCAGATTTCTTTATTAGATTTTCAACGTTATACATAAAGTATTAAGGCTCAAGGTTGATTGGGAATATTTTTCAGTTTAGGGTAGCTTGCTAACCTGCTGTCGTCCGTACCTGCATCCCGCGGTTTCACCCTCATAAGTTTCGATCCCGTAGGAATGTCCTGATGAAAAGTATCATATATGTTACTACAGGCTATAAACCAATTTTATCCAAATCCGTTCAATAGTTTTTGTGTGAACGTGTAAGAAACATCCATCCATACTCACAAATATTTTAATTTGGGAGATAATATATCAATGAAACCAATTAAAATGAACAATTTATCATATGAAATAGCGGCGATAATATGGCTAAAAACGTATTACATTTTGCTTGAACGACATTTACAGCCTGATTCATACAATGATCTAATAACTCGTCATATTGTTACCTACTCATAATAAAGATAAAATATTTGTATTGTTCCAGGTCCATGTTTCAACAAGAATAGCAGACTAAAGAATTGTGTGGAGCTATCTTCTTCCTACTAGGTGGGTATTAGTAAAAGAAAATATAATAGTCACATACAGGGTGTATCTGACATCGTAAAGCAAACTTCGCGAAAAGGCTAGACTAATAAAATAATGCTAGTCATTTATGTCGTTAATGAGCGGTTACACAAAACACAATGTTTAAAAAAAGTGTCGGCTCGGTTTTGAACGTTGGAAGCGTGCCGCCGTGTGTTTATAGGTATGATGTTGACCCCTGAAGTGAACTCTAGTAAATCAGCTGATAGGACAGTTTTTCGAAATTTATTAGCATTGCGCTTTTTTATAGAATATAAAAATAAACTAATTAGCGAATTAATTAATTTTTACTTTAAAATCTTATTGGGTTATACAAGTATAATAAAATATATAATAATAAATAAAAACAGTATATTTAATAAAAAAAATCAGGAAAAACCGACGAAAAATTCTACCACTAGGGGGTTCAGAAACATGTACTGCATCCAAGGTACCTACTCGTTTGTGCGTCGATGTAATCATGTGTATGTGCACACCTTTATAATCAACCCAGAACGTAATGATCATCTTCGTATATTGCAGCGTTACTATTTTCTAATTCATCATTAGAAGTTTTCTGTAAATCGAAAGTTTTATCAAAGTCTACGTTTACGTTTAGTTGTTTCGTATTTTATTTTGTCTTTCTCATTACTAGTCTGTTTAATGTCTCTTTGAGTGCGATCTTTCGTCTATAGAGTCAGCCTTGTTTGGGCTGTTGGGATTTCTCTTATTTCAATGATTGCACTGTGACTTTGAGTTGTTCTATCAATCTTCCCCTTAAAAATGTATCTCAAATAAACGCTTAAAATATTGATCAATATTTATTTAATATAGCACTGGTACACAGGTCTTTTTCGAGAGATTCCTATGTAAGATTGACTGTAAAAACTCTACAAAATTCTGCACCAAGCCTTTTATACAGAGATATGACAATATATGAATATAGTATAGTAGAGAAAAAGATTAGAACCTTACTCATACAGTAAGGTAATCTTAATGCGTTTCAGATCTCATAGCCATGGCAATGTTTCAGATAAGATTACCGCATCACAGTTTTCTGGTTAGATTTATTTGTACTGTAGCTTTTAGCGATAACATACGAAATCGAAGTTGAGCTGCAAATAATGACTTCATATGTATGCATTTATTTCTGGCTGATGCCTAGTGGTATCGGTCGCGACTTACAAGTTGTAGGACCTAGGTTCGACCCCATCCTAGCATCCGCAGGAGCTTTACTTTGTGTAAATTATTTCATCACCATTGCTCTCAAAACGGTGAAGGAAAATATCATGAGGAAACCGGCAAGTCCGAAAGAGCCAAAATAAAAATATCTAAGACATGTGACATCTACCAACCCGCACTGGGCCAGCGTGGTAGATTACGGCCCACTCCCTCTCATCGAGAGGAGGCATGTGTCCCAACAGTGGGAACATTATAGGCTGATTTCATAATCAGCCTCATGCTTACCTTCTCATTGTGAATCTCTTTAAACTTATCATATTGTGCAACGGTGGTTTAAGTTTGTGGTTTGTAAATAATATCCGTCAAGTTTAATAGTGACGTTTCTATTTACTTAAAATCTTGGCTTGGCAAACTCTAGTTTCGTTTCGATTATTCTGTTTTTGATAGATTATACACTATACTAGCGGCCGCCAGCGACTTCGTTCGCGTGGTTTAGTTATGCTCCGCTCCTATTGGTCACAGCGTGATGTTATATAGCCTAAAGCCTTCCTGGATTAATGGGCTATCCAACGCAAAAAGAATTTTTCAAATCGGACCAGTAGTTCCTGAGATTAGCGCGCACAAACAAACAAACTCTTTGGCTTTATACAGTATGTTAAATAACAGAGGGCGTTCCCTTAAACTCGTTAATATATATCATTAATAGATTAAAATAAAAATATCAGCATAGAAAAATAAGCATAAAAAATCCGAATAAAAAAAAATTCTAATTGGAAATAAATTTGAAACCTCCTGTTTTAAATCAAAATAGTAGTCGTCATGTATAAATAAATTGCGACGTTGCCGTCTTTCATGTTCGCGTGTACAGTGTGTGTCTTGACTGAAAATCCACTTTTCATTTCTCATATTCGGAAAGTAGTATTTTCTTGATCTGATTGTTGGGTAGAAAGTGCTATTTCCCTCCCTAGAGCGGGAAAAACTCATACAAATTACTTTCCACCTAAGGGTCGGAATGAACTTTAAAAATAGAACTGCTGTCAGCTGTGAAGAAATTTGTGTAACAAAAACTAATAAAAAAAAATGCAGCGGCAATGTGAGTTTCTAAACAGCCAGTGTGAACTTTGCGCAAACTTCATTGAGCGAAATAGGTCGCAACCATAGAATTAAGAAGTACGATAGTACCTGCTTATTAATTCTATGGTCGCAACAATAACGTGGTTTTTTCCATATTTAAAATTTAAAAATTCGACATAAATTAGCGCAATCTGTTATGTATCTGTGACGGAATTAAAAAAATAGTTATTTTCCTCATATTCGAAATGAAAAGTAGAGTGTTTAACACGGGTAAAAGAATCAATTCCTACTCGGACTATAGCCGCCCTCGCTACGCTCGGGCGTCTAAATACCTCGGGAATTGATTCTTTCTACCCTCGGCTAACAATCTACTATTTCATTTTCATACTCGGAAAGACGTGCTGCTTCCCTCCCTAGAGAGGGAAAAAATCCTACAAATTACATTTATCCCAACTAAAGGCCTGAATGAATTTTGAAAATAGAACTGCTGTCAGCTGTGAAGGGTTTTATGTAAAAAAAAAAAAACTAATTAAAAAAATGCTGCGGCCATGTGAGTTTCTAAACAGCCAGTGTGAACTTAGCACAAACTCCTTTGAGCGGAGTAAGCTGTGAGTTCCAGTTCCATATTCCGCCGTGAATCCATATTTGAAATTTAAAAAGTCGACATAAATTGGCAGGATACTAATCTGTTTGTTATGTATATGTGACGAAATTAAAAAAAATAGTATAAATAAACAATTATGAACTTTTATTTCCCTCATAATATTTCAAATATGTGGGGTCACTATGATAGGGGTCAATATGAGGTGTAAAAGAATCAATTCCTATTGAGACTAGGCGACTAAATAATTCGGGGATTGATTCATTCGACCTTAAGTTAACGATCTACTATATTCTTTCTCTTTCAACTTCGTACAATTCTAATGCAATAGTACGAGACTTACAAAGTTTAAGTTACTAACTCTTAGATAGATGTAACCGCGTGTAACACCGCGGAAGCGTATCGAAGTGCTCGTGATAAAGAAACACGCTCAGCTATTTGAAACCACGACCAACATTTAAAAGAAGGTGTAATCAATATTAATGACCTTTTTTCGAATCTATAGCCTGCAGTTTTTATTTCAAAAAGACCTGCTTCGTCGAAGTGCAAATTGTTTATTCTCCGATCCGGTCATAGATTTTCTTTGAAAAGGATTTTTTTATAAATCCTTGCGTTCTCAGTATTCTTGTTTTTGTTGCTCTCTTTGTTCATTATAATCGAATAGCTTCTGACCGCGACATCATCTGCGTCAAATGTCTTACCTTCATCTCGCAATGCATTATCTATTTCGCTTCCTCTTATCGTCCTTTATTGCTTTTTTCCCGAAGCGTGATTAAAAATAGCCTCCTCAAGAATTGGGCTATCAAATGCAAAAAAGATTTTTACAAATCGGTTCAGTTCTTGCAGTTCATATATTACAGGAGAAAAATAATTGAGAGATGAATAATTTTATTATTTAAAAATTATCTTGCTCTTCTCAACGTCCTTTTCAAGGATATCAATAAGGCTATCTACTACGTCGAGGGCTCTGTTCCCTCCATAATTCATTAATACTAAAATGGTTGTATTAATAACATGTTAGGATTTATAGTATCATCAACAATAATCATTATTAATTAAAGAACCTCAACACGTGTCCTCTTCTACGTGACTGGCAAGCTAATCCAAGGATAGAACCTCTGTATACAATGTGACTTTTGCTAACGTAGGTATAGGAAAGTCAAGGTGATATTTGAGAATGACAGCATTGTTGGCATCATCATCATCAATGTTCTTTGCTTCTTTAAGAGACGATCTACCTTGTGTAGATAAACTTATGTTGTCCTACTGCAGAGCAAATCTTTCCACTTTTTTTGATCTACTGCAATTATGGGTCAATACTGAAAAAAGGAATCCAGCTCTGTGAATAGCAGCTTCTTCTCAATATAGTGATGTGTGTTCAGATGCTCCATCAATATCCTCCTTTACTTTCTTTATGACTTTATCATCCATACATCATTATCAGTCGTCATACCAATTTCGTCTTTATTTCTTTATGAATTATATTGTTTTTTATATTGATTGACAGCCTCCGTGGCGTAGCCGTAGTCAACGCGGCCGCTACGCAAGGAGGCGCGGGTTCGATCCCCGTGCAGTGCTAATTTGTATCCATGAATATGAATATTTGCACTGGTCTGGTCGTGCCTCGGAAAGTACGGTAAGCCGTTGGTCCCGGTTGCCATACAAACATCTAATGGCAGTCTTTACGGCTTTATCTTTTCCTGTGTCATTATTTTTTCTGCATAAGATACTAAGACCAGAAAACCAAGATCATCATAAAGTATATAATAATAAGTTGTGTTATAAAGATCAACCGATTACACATAAGGTAGTTACTTAGTATAATAAATGTGTGACAATGCGCATATCAGATCCTTGTCTATGGCCGTCAGAGGCCATTTTTCTACCGTGGCCTCATAAATAAATGTCAATTAAAACGTTATATTACAGCTAAAAAAACAATATGTTATGTAAAAAGTATTTTTTTCTATAAACAACTAGCTGCCCGGTACGTGCTTCGCTACGTATAAAGTGAAATAATAAAAACAAAATTAAATCATCAAAATTATTTTATTAGATTAGAGAAATTAGATTACAAGGAAAGTGGCATTGATTTTTATATAAGTACATATATAGATGAGATGATGATCCACCGTTCATTGAATTCATTTGTTACAAAAAATGTGATAAATATAGAACCGCTTGACCGATTCTGTTCAAACTTCACATAAACCATCCACGAATTAGTCTAAACAAAGCCTAAATATTTGGTTTGGATAGGTGAAACCGTTTTTGAGTTATAAAATTACGAAAAAAGTAGCATTGATTTTTATACATATAGATAGATAGATGATGACTCGCATCTTCAAGTTGTATCCAGTAACGACTTCTTCTTGTTGGAAAGATAAATAAATAAATAGATAAATATATATGTACGGACAACTCACACAGATTGAGCTAGCCCCAAAGTAAGTTCGAAACTTGTGTTATGGGATACTAACTCAACGATACTATATTTATAATAGAAACATATATAGTTAAACATCCAAGACCCAGGCCAATCAAGAAAAGATCGTTTTCCATCATGACCTGGCCGGGGATCGAACCCGGGGCCTCCATGTCGCAGGCAGGCGTGTTGACCGCTGCGCCACGGAGTAAATAATCAGATAATCAGTATCAGATTTCATGTCAAATGATAGAAAATAAATAATGTACCAGTGAGAACACGCTTTCGACTGAAATCATTATAATAATAATAATTTATTAGTACACTTTAAAAACACACACAAGTACGTACACAGGATCAAAAACGTCTGTACAGAGAGTCACCATCATATTAACTATGACTGTAATAATATGCTTTGACTGTAACCACACATTTGGCATTATTTAAATTTTTTTTCTTGTAATCATATCTGACACTAGCTGCGCCACGGTTTCCGCGTAGGTTTCGATATGCTCCGCTGCTATTGGTTGCAGCGTGATGTTATAGCCTAAAGCCTTCCTGGATTAATGGGCACCCAATGCAAAAAGTATTTTTCAAATCGGACCAGTAGTTCTTGAGATTAGCGTGTTCAAACCAACAAACAAACTCTTCAGATTTATATTTTTCGTTTTTTTAGCGGCATGTGCCTATTCTATTCTAATTTTATATGCAATGTTCAACACAATGTAAATTGTTATGAATAAATAAATGATGATGATGATGATGAACGAGTTTTAAGATATTATAAATAATTTAATGTCTTTGTATTTAGACGATATGTTTTTGCAGGGTTAAGTAATTATTGGTGAAATCGGGGTTTACTCAATAAAATCACAGTCAGTGTCAAGGAGCTTTGGTCTATTGCAAAATTATAGATCACTACCATAGAAACGTATGGGACTCAGGCTACAGAACACAATGTATCAACACTCGTTTTTTTTTAACCATCTAATATTTAAGTACAGCTGTTCACGCATCGAGATCCCTTAAACCAATAGTTTTTTTTTTTTTATATATACACGCTGGAATTTTAATGGTTGTTTTCCCGCGGCAGAACGATTTGCTTTAAGGAGTACTTTCGATGAATAGAGTAAAAAACAAAAATATTTGTATTATAAAATAATTAAAAAAAGTAAATAAAAAAAATCATCAACTCGAAAAAGTGAGAAAAGTTAATTACGCTAGATACAACTTGTAGGTACTACCCGTACTACTCGGAATGTACATGAAACCGCCTCAAAGGAAAGCAATGTATTTAATGTTCTAACCATAATAAGCTCCCGTGCGTTTTTTTATCACTATGTTAAATCTGCCATTTAAAGTTTCTAATATTTAATTTCATGATGAAACGATTGTATTACTAAGACAGAACCGTTTCGCTGCGGGAAAACAACCATTAAAATTCCACGCTGTATATTATAAACCAGTGCTTGACCGCAATCCCGCCTGATGGTAAGCAGTGATGCGATCGTTGATGGTAAAGCGCGCTAGTTTATTAAGAGCCTATTCACTCTGCCTTGAAGACACTCAAATTGTAGTCCGACGGAAACACCGCCGCCGGCAAGTTGTTCCAGTCCCTTGATGTACGCGGTATAAAGGAGGAGGCGAAACGCTTCGTCCGGATCGTAGTAGTGTTAACAACGTAAGGGTGGAAACTCGACGTACGACGGGTCGTCCGATGGTGTAACGGAGATGGGGGAATTAAATCATGTAATTCCCTCGCACACTCCCCAAAATGCATCCTATAGAACACCGAAAGGCTGGCTACTCTACGCCTGTGCTCTAGGCTTTGGAGACCGTCTCGAGTTAAATCAGGGTCACCAATTAGCCTCTTCGAACGCCTCTCCACTGAATCCAAAGTAGCCAGATGACATTTCGCAGCACCAGCCCAAATATGGCTGCAGTACTCCACACACGAACGGACCTGTGCTTTGTACAACATCAGAAGCTGCCCCGGTGTGGAGTACCGCCGGTCCTTTGCGATGACGTCAAGTAGTAATAGTACATTGCTAGCTGCGCATATGATTCGATCTCATGGGAATATCGGCAAAATCCTGCTTATAATCTGTGTGCTAAATTTTATCCAAATCCGTTTAGTAGCGTTTTCGTGTAAGATCTATACAACCTTATTTTTTGTATATGCGAAACCCGATACACGTGTCCAATATTTTTAAGTGAAGAATCTATGTAAAAAATTTCAAAAATATAGATATCATAAAAAAACCACAAACTGCTTGTTATTTTACCTGGTTGTCCCAACAAAAATATGGTCAACGCACCCCTCGGCCGCCGCAATGCAGCGGCGCAGCGTGTGCGAGCGCTGTCTCACGCGCCTAGTACTATGATCTGCCGTCAGCTGTGTTGCGCGCTCGGTAACCACACTGCAACAATTTCTACATGTATTTGGGACAAAATATAACATGGTGTAAAAATAATTGGAATCGATTCAGTTGCTTATTCTGAACAAACTATATTCAAATTTCGTATAAAAAAATACGTAGTATAGTAATATTTATTTGCCAGAAACACTATGGTTACGAAGGTGTTGTGATCTAAAATTGCATAGTGTTACATGTCCCACCGTTTTAACGATATACCAAAATCAATTTACAATTAAATGAACATGATGAGTGATTGAATATTAGTAGGAGCATTATCATCATCATCATCAGCCTCTACTCGTCCACTGCTGGACATGGGCCTCTTTCATGGGACGCCAACAAGCTCGATCCTGAGCAGTTTTCCGGCAGCCACTACCAGCCACCTTTTTGATGTTATCGCTCCATCTCGCCCAAGAGCGTCCTACGCTACCTTTGCCGAGACACGGTCTCCACTCGAGGACTCGTTACCCCAACGGTTGTCGGCCCTGCGGCTTATGTGACCAGCCCATTGCCACTTCAGCTTGCTAATCCCCTTAGCTATGTCGGTGTCTTTGGTCCTCTGTCGGATGACCTCTTTTCTGATGCGGTCCTTCAGATAGACGCCAACATAGCCCGGTAGTATTAGTAGGATATAGAGGTAAAATGCATCAGCCTTGATAGGTTACTAGACCATCGATTTTTGATAACTTACTTACCATTTTCATTGTATTGCAGGATGAAAAAGCATTTATGTAACAGTTTTTCAATCGATCAGAGCGGAAAATTTTAGAATAATATGATCGTAAAAAGTAAACTGCAATATAAAAAGTTGCGATAAAACATGGAGGTTATGTAAGTGGGTGAACGGGATTTGTTGCGTTTTATATTAAAGTTATCTTAATTTCGAAAAAATTAAAATAAAATTAAGATTTGTGATAACGCTGTCGTGTGTCTTTAGTGGCCATGAAATTGTTATTGGTTTTATATTGAGTATTTTTTTAAATCCGGTGTTGTAACGAAAATAATAGTATTTATTAATGCCATGTTGCTATCTGACACATGGAATGATCATTATAGTACTTTTTTTTTTTAATTAAGTATCTTGTAATATTTTACCGGAATCAGCACATTATTACCATCAATTGGAATAATATTTAAGCATATTGCTAATCCATTGCTCCATATCCTCAATAACATAAATAACGCAATGAATGTTGTAGAACTGTCAAAATGAAATCCATTGCTACTGATAGCGTGTTACTCAATTACCTTGCTGTAAAACTTTTGGCCCAAGCCTTGAGTTTCATTTGCTAAGACTTGAAAGCTAATACCCTGATGCGTTATTGACGTTTCTGTATACAATGGTACTCTGTTTAGCGTTCTTCAGGGTTTCTCTTCATCCAGTAATAGTCTACCTACTTGGTAATTACCTTGATGGACGGCTTGTATACGCAAGAAGAAGGATTAAAGCGTTAATGTGAAATAGGATGGCCGAAGTGCATTTACGATTGGAAATTAACTGATGTTTAAACGGGTGTTGCAAGAATTGGTACCTATAGAAATCAAAATAGGAATAAGATATACTTGTATTGATTCACGGTATCTTCACAGTGATATTACAAGAAAAACTAAAGAGAATCATTTTATATCGCGAGGTTTTTTGGCCTCGCACGGGTCCTTTTAGATTTTTTTTTCGGTTGTGTAAAAATAACTACTTAAAAGAAGCATTTAAAAAAGGATTGAAATGAAATGTAACTCTTACAAATGAACACAAGTTTCAGTTTCTATTTCCTGTATGTGTACCAGATAAAATACTTACTATTCTTTTATTTGAGGTGAAAAAAAAATATATAAGAAATATTTTGTATCTATAAAAAAACTATTTCTTGGGGAAGTAGATCTGACCTTTGAAATGGTTTGTCTGCTGTAACGCTTGCACTCTATTGTAGGTATATAGTCCGGTGAAACTATGTGAAGCCAACATGGCCTAGGAGACAAATTACAGCTATAATTACAAAATATGCCTTACATACGGATTTTATCAGGAATGTTTTCGACATTTCCCCCTTTTTAAAAAAAAAAAAAAACGTTGGCTCACTGTAGGACTCACATTTAAAGTCACATACACAAACAGCCAGACCCGGAACAACTTATTATAGGCCTTACAAATATTTGTGTTGGAGCCCTCAAAAGTCCAACGATTTGTCTAATTGCAATGCTTCGATATCGTCTTCGGGTTGTGGAGGTCAGACGGCAGTCACTTCACGGAAAATATCGAAGTTTGGCCAAAATCAGCAGTTACACTGATAAAGCGGACCCCAGACTACAAAAGCTGAAAAAGCTTCGGATGCGACTGGGATTAATGCTGAGATGATAATGATGACAAATATTTGTTCAGTGCGGGAATCGAACGTGTCGACACATCAGTACTATTTAGCACTTAATTTTCTAAAACTTGTTATATATTCACCTTATATTACTCACATAATCACGACGAAACAAATGACACCTCGTATGTCAAGTCCGTCAAGTCGTTCAAGTTGCGCATACGCTCGAAAAATATGTATTACCCTCCTTTCTTCAGCAAGCGGGTAAAAAAGATCCTGGTGATGTCGTGATTCCATTCTAAAACAGTTTGTCAAAAGCTGGTCTTGTTTTTATTTACCCTCACCTAAAACTGTTTTGCTGAATTACAGAACATCCTCTATATAACTTTAAAAAGAAGGTTCGCCAACAGCATTCATTTATAAAATCCCCAAAAAAATCACATTTAAAAAAAGCATTCAACCATTTTTCTCACAAACTCGATTGTAGCATCTAGTTAAGGATAAAAGTGTGGCCACAAGTTTAGTTACAAAGCTACAATTGTTCGAAGGCCGCATTATGTCAGAAGGCGCGTCATGGCGCCTTTCCACCGCTCGAACCAGTCAGGCAGCAGCTGTCTCGTAAAGAAATATGATATTATGAATCCTTTTGATGCTGTTTTGATTTCTCGATTTATTTTGATATTCGGAGAGAGAATTTAGTCGAGGAACACTTTTTCGTATTATGATATGATTTCTTTTGCTGAAGATATAATGTTATTAACTCCGCCCCGCGGTTTCACTCGCGTGCGTTTCGGTCTCGTGGAAAATTCGGGATGTAAAGTATCCTGCGTTATTCCTGGTTATAAACTATCTGTGTACCAAATTTCATTCGAATCCGTTTTTTGCTTCAACAAGTAACAAACTTACATACATAGATACATTCTCATAAAATAATATTAATCGGATGTTTTGTTGTTACTTCATGTGGTTTTAAACAAAAACTGTTTGGTACTTAAACGAGCTAAATTGCCGGTTGTATTCCTTGAGGTTTATGTTGACCATAACAAACAAAACACTCATCTACGTTCGGACGACCGTAGGTCAAGCTACCCGAAACTGTCAAAAATTCCCAATCAATTTTGAGCCTTAATGCTTTAAAATGTAATAAAGAAATCTGACTTATATCATTGTTGTTGGGTTTTCTTGTATTCATTACTGTACCTACATAGTATTGTATAAAGTCATGTGTTGTTTAAATGAACAGACAGCTGTGCTGCTGGGGTGTTTGTTCCGCTACTTCTTCTTCCCAGCGAAAGCACTAGGAAGTGGCGAAGGGTGGGCGTTTTGTGGGACTGTCTTATGTAATATTGACGTTTAAAAAGTGCTGATTCTCAGCCTAATTTAAATGACCTTTGATTTTGACAGATTGTAGTAGCTGGATGTGCTGTCGTCTGTCATAAGTACGTAAAGCATATTCCGCCTTCTTCGCCTGACCCTTGCAAGAGCGTAGGATTACTAACAAAGTAACAATATTATTCATCAAATTCAAGAGTAACAAGGATTAAGGAAATAACAAAAATAATCTTCATATTATGTAAAGTAATGTTAAAACAAAATATTAATCTATACTAATATATAAAGCTGACGAGTTTGTTTGTTTGAACGCGCTAATCTCAGGAACTAAAGGCCCAATTTGAAAAATTATTTTTGCGATGGATAGCCCATTAATCCAGGAAGGCTTTAGGCTATATAACATCACGCTGTGACCAATAGGAGCGGAGCATAACTAACTCCACGCGAACGAAGTCGCTGGCGGCCCGGCCGCTTGTAAACAATATTTACCGATGACTTTGTAGTGTAAATCTCAAGCTGTTTTACATGTTTCTGAAAGCTTGTTCAAGTTTGATGTTTCTCAGAAATTAAATAAGGAAAGAAAAAGGTAAACACACCGTTCGTACTTACTGTTTGTGTACAGGCGACAGTACATCAAGCTGTTACAATCTGTCAGATTTCTTTCTTAGATTTTCAACTTTATCTCGCAAGCATTAAGTTTCGAAGTTGATTGGGAATATTTGACAGTTTCGGGCAGCGTGACATGCTGTCGTCCGTACAACGATATTTAAAGCTAAGATCAGACTACAGAATATATGGTCAATATAGTCGCTCGTTTCCCAAACTACACCTTTTATTATAATTTTCAAAGCATTTTTGTAATTTAACTATTACTATTTAAAGGCAGTTTTCAACTGTCAAAGAGGTCAGCTAGAAAGTCGAAGATTGTTTTCCATTCCAAAACGTTTCTCTCTATGGAAAAGAACATGCAGGAAACACTAAGGGCCTTACAGAACCTTACTCAAGATTTAAGTATTACTTAAAACTAGTTTCAACCAATCAAAAGGCTTGGAACGAGATTTATATAAAGTTTGAATTTTGAGTGAGGGCCTGTAATACGGACGTAATAGTGTCCTTAGTGTTTCCTGCACGTTCTATTAAATTTAAATCAAGATATTACTTACAAATTTCTGTGTTCATATGTACCTACATTATTCTTGTTGCTTCTATATGTGAGAACAATGTAATAAAAAAATGAAGATACAATTCAAACTATAAGTTTTATTAAAATAAGTTGTGTAAAACAATAATAAGCAATTTAGATATGGCCAGTCTCAATCTGAGATGAATACGTACGATAATTTTTTTTGACAATGTAATAGCTAATGCAAAATCGTAATGTCTTATGATCAACTGTGATTTAATGATAAAATGACGAGTTCAAAATCCTTGGCGATTAACTAATAGAACAGGTATATCCATAAAGAAATAAACAGAAATATTATTTCCAGAGTAGGATCCATTAGAAATCATTTGATTTATACCTACAAAGAACTAGACTCAACACTCATTATAAGTCGTGTCGAGCGCCATTAAAAAAAATGCTAGACACGAACCGATATGGCAAACAGCTTTAAAATTAGAACAGATTAGTTTGATCGATAGGTAGGTACCTAATCGAATTTCAATTTTAATTTTGGAACAATACACCAACCCCTTGGCCCTTCGAGATATCGCCAAGTGATTGGTCGACTCTTCACGTGACCAGAAGGCTGACCTATTTTTTGACCAAAAAAATCAGCATTGCCGTAGAACGTGCCAGCCTTTTGGGTACATTTCCTGTTAACAGTGATATGGATGAATTTTGTGATGCCCTTTGATTTATTTTCCTCCCTTTTTTATACACTTGTTTTTTGAACACTGTTTAAATGTTTTGCCGTTGATGGATTCTCCGTTGTCAGATACTGGCTTCTTTATAGATTACGAAACAGCACGTTCGGACGGACGTTAATTAAATACGTCATTCATTTTAAACACGTGTTCTTCGATAGCTATATTATCAAAACTTGACATTTTCTACACGTGACTTAAAGTTTTATGACGAATTTAATTTCCCCTTCACAACGTTTAGTTTTCGATCACATATCAAACATTAAAGAAACAACGTCTCACATTTTGGTATAAAGTGCGGAAAATCTTAATACATAAATTCAAAAGCAATACACAAAAATTAAAGAGTGTGTCGACGAGGGTAGCGTACCTTGTGCTGAGGCTAACCAAAAGGTATATCCTGAAGGTGATACAAGTGTACGCACCAACGTCGACACACTCGGATGAGGAAGTAGAAGATATGTATGAGGACATATCCAAGGCCTTGCACAACACCACAAAGGCTCACTTCAACGTTGTCATGGGAGATTTCAACGCTAAAGTGGGAGTACAGACTTGCGGCGAATCGGTAGTAGGATCACATGGTTTCGGTATCAGAAATCATAGGGGGCAAATGCTCGTCGACTTTCTTGAAAAAGAGGGTCTTTTCTTGATGAATTCGTTCTTCAAGAAGCGGCCCCAGCGAAAGTGGACGTGGCAGAGCCCCGACGCTATGACCAAAAATGAGATCGACTTCATCATGACGGACAAAAGGCGGATATTCAGAGATGTCTCTGTGATCAACAGGTTTAAAACCGGAAGTGATCACCGATTAGTTCGAGGCACTCTGAATATCAACTTGAAGCTTGAACGTCTCCGTCTGATGAGGTCCACGCTCCGACCCAACCTGAACCGAACCATTGCTCGATCTGAAGCTTTCCAGCTAAAACTGGAGAACCGATTCGCAGCCTTGGAAACCACAGTCGACGTTGACATTGACCGGGACCTTGATCGGGTAGTTGGAATCTTGCGAGAAGAAGGCGCCAATTTCTGCGGGATGAAACGAACTGGCAGAGGGTCTAAACTTTCGCAAGAGACTCTCCGGCTTATGAAGGATCGACGAGAAAACCCACCATCAACCTCGTCAGAACTCAGGGCCCTCAATAAGAACATCTCAAAAGCGGTAAGGCGAGACCTCCGGAGCTTCAACACACGCTCCATAGAGGAAGCGATAGAGCTAAACCGGGGGTCGAAAGTCTTCGTACAAAAGCTTGGGAGGAGCCATCTGACGAAGCTGACGACATGGAATGGGAGAGTCGTTACTTTGAGGCCGGAGGTACTTGCGGAGGTTGAAACATTTTATAGTCAGCTGTATACCTCGCAAGCGCCTAAACCAGTTCCCCGCACTGAAGATTCCAGAGCCACTCTCACACGGCACTACACCGAAGACCTCCCTGAGATCAGCCTAGCCGAGATCGTGGTAGCTCTTGGACAGCTTAAAAATGGGAAGGCCCCGGGAGAAGACGGGATTACCTCGGAGATCTTGAAAGCTGCAGGTACGCCTGTGCTAAAAGAGCTTCAGCGTATATTTAATTCTGCTCTCTTTTCGGGGAGAACTCCTAAGGCATGGAACAGAAGCGTGGTGGTTCTGTTTTTCAAGAAAGGTGACAAAACCTTACTGAAGAACTATAGACCCATTTCGCTTTTGAGCCATGTCTACAAGCTGTTTTCGAGAGTGATCACGAACCGACTAGCGCGTAGACTCGACGAATTCCAGCCGCCTGAGCAGGCCGGGTTTCGAGGAGGATTTAGTACCATAGACCACATACACACAGTGAGGCAGATTATACAGAAGACCGAAGAGTATAATCAGCCCCTGTGTCTAGCATTTGTGGACTATGAGAAGGCCTTTGACTCCATCGAGACCTGGTCTGTTCTTGAATCTTTGCAGCGATGCCAAGTCGATTGGCGATATATATCCAAGTGATGAGGTGTCTCTACGACGCCGCCACAATATCCCTCTTAAGCGAGGAGTGAGACAAGGGGACGTTATTTCCCCCAAATTGTTCTGCAATGCCCTCGAGGATATGTTTAAGACGCTGGATTGGCAGGGTCGGGGCATTAACACCAATGGCGAGTACATCTCACACTTGCGATTTGCGGACGATATCGTCATCATGGCGGAAACGCAGCAAGAGCTGGAACAAATGCTGGCCAACTTAGCTGACTCCTCCCAACGCATCGGTCTCCGGATGAACTTAGATAAGACCAAAATAATGTTCAATGAACGGGTCACTCCGGGACCGGTTGCCGTAAACGGAATGCCACTCGAAGTTGTTTCAGAATATGTGTACCTCGGGCAAACGTTGCAATTAGGGAAAAACAACTTCGAGAAGGAGGCAAATAGAAGGATCTAGCTGGGATGGGCAGCGTTTGGTAAACTTCGTCGGGTATTTTCGTCGCCCATACCCCAATGTTTGAAGACTAAAATCTTCAACCAGTGCGTCCTACCCGTCATGACTTACGGAGCCGAGATGTGGACACTAACGGTCAGAATAGTCCATAAGTTTAAAAGTCGCTCAGGCGTCTCTCTGAAGGACCGCATCAGAAATGAGGTGATCCGACAGAGGACCAGAGTCACCGACATAGTTGAGAGGATTAGCAAGCTGAAGTGGCAATGGGCTGGTCACATATGCCGCAGGACCGACAACCGTTGGGGTAAACGAGTCCTCGAGTGGAGACCGCGTCTCGGCAAACGTAGCGACGCCCTTGGGCGAGATGGAGCGACGACATCAAAAAAGGTGGCTGGTAGTGGCTGGCGGAGAACTGCTCAGGATCGAGCTTGTTGGCGTGTCATGAAAGAGGCCTATGTCCAGCAGTGGACGAGTAGGGGCTGATGAAGATGATGATGACACAAAAATAAGTACAATTAATTATTTTATAAACGATTAATATGATGTAATGGTATTCATAACAAACCTTTATGCTTCATACAAGGCCGATTCCTTATTTTGTAACAAGTAAAACGTGTACAAGAGAGATAATTCACGTCACTGTGGCGCTAAGTTGGCTAACCTTCGGGCTGGTAATAAGGTGAATGTCCACAATTACGACCCTTGCTCAATGGTAACTCATCTCGCCGAACTTGACCGACTGGCCAGCTAATGTTTTATTTTTAGAACACAGGCCCAGAGATAATTTGGCCGACTTTCCCGCGTATTCTGTAACGAGTTCCATACCTATATGAATTTTTGCTGGACCTTTACAGAGTTAATTTTACAATTTTATTTGTCATTAATAATGACTCATTACAAGACGTTATTTGAAAATCACATATATAAAAAAATAAGGATTAGTATTTTTTCTTTTTAGTTTAATTTCTCATTGAAACGTTTCGATTTTAACTTTACGTTAAACAATAATTTATTAAGGGATGGGTAATAATTTATTTAATCTATAAAGGGATGGCAAAGGGAAATAAAGGGATCTAGAAGTAGTAATGCTAAGAGTGTGGTAATTATTTATTTGAGTGCAATATGCTTTGGTTATATTCAATATTTTATTATTCATACAACTTGCAAAGAATAAAACTAAATTAACCACTAAACCAGTTTCCATAAAATATAAAAGCTCCTCAATTAGTTGATGAGTGACTTTTTTATAAGACTATCGCATTCATCATTAATGGCGATAGTTGAAACGAGTTCAAGTAGGTTCACTTGGGTCTCGATTTACTTAGCCACCTCCTTTTCATCTTACAAGGTTTTTACCTTCAATGAATCGATATTTTAGGTAATGATTTCAAGCTACTATAACTGTGAAAGTTCTTCAATAGATTTTCAACTTTATTGTTAAAGCAATAAGTTAAAGATTGATTGGGAAAAATTTACAGCTTCGGGTAGCTTGACTTGTTAGCGTCTGTACTTACATACTCTATACTAGAATTATTAACAGGTATTTAATGTCGGACTCGCTCTACTGCTCTCAAAACAGCAATGGGAAACGTCGTGAAAAATCCTAGAACCGAAAACTCAAAAACATGTGACATTTACCAAAACGCCCGCCCGCACTGGGCCCTCATGCTAGATTACCGTAACGGTCCATTATTATCGTAGAGGTGGCTAACGTCCTAGCAGAGCGGGAACATTATAGATTGAATTTGCTTATGATGCACTAGTTTACACTCTGAAGGACAATAACGCCCATAGACAATATAACAATAAAACCTCGATTGTGTCTCGTTCAGTGTCAGTGAACCGATTAATACCTATGTCTTTCTATGTAGTGACACTTCCGGGATCAGGTTCAGAGGCATTCACTTCTTTAAACCGCTATAAGCAATAGGTGCGACTATACATAACCTCTTTTGTCAGTATTTCGTCGAAGTTCACTTGTAAAGAAACTGCTGTGTAGTCAGAAATCTTAATTGACATTTGACAATCCAAGTCGCTAATCCAAACGCGGGAACTATGACATAACAAATGAAACAGCGAATTAGGATGTTAATATTAAGTTACATCATAAATGCCTAGACATAATCGACTGATTTATATTAGATGATTTTTGAGAAAACATCATATTATGTAACAGCCTAGTTACATGGAAATCAAGATGATTATCATAAAGAAAGATAGGAAGTAGCGTTTAAGTTTATAAGTAAACCAGATCACTTATAAAAATATCTGCTGACAAATACAACTTTCGAGGTCAATAATTTACAAGTTGAAGTAAAAATATCGATGGTTTCAACTTTTATTGTTGTCGATAAAGTCAGCAAAAGTGCACAGTAAGAAGTTTTAATTGAGTCGTTTCTCGATTTTTATTGTACAACAACTATACGGATCTGACTTTGTGTTTTTTTTTTGTTATTGAGCTAATAATTTATTTGATTATTGAGGTTATAAACAAGTACGTTTTATTACATTTAAGTGCATATACATTACCTACGTGGTCAGCGATTATAATTATCATTTATCTATAAAATCAAAATCCAATGAATCCTTCAATTACTCGAAGAGGCTAACCTTATTTTTAAATTTCCGTTAACCGAACTTTTTGCCTATGACGTATTAGAAACGTTCGTTTTTTAAAAATCAAACTTCAATTCCTGTGCCGATCTGAAACGCCTGATATTCTAAACCCACGGACAAAAAAAAAAAAACAATCCGAACGAATATTTTGACATCCAGTTTCACATCCCACACGATTATTTAAGAAGTAGAGAATAAAATAAATTGTTCTCGATCAATACAAAAGATTAGTGTTAAATCCTATCCGCTATTAACATTAATGGTCCGGTGCTGTTGGCGAACCGGTCGCTATAAGGTCATGATCCGACCGATCTAGCCACACTACATTTAGGTTGGTCTATAAATATCTGTGAATAGATTTCCTTACTAACTTTTGTACCTAAAGGTCATAAAGTAGTCTTAAAGTATTGTTTACAAAGACATCGTTTCCAATTTGTGAGGTTGTTCTCCAAATAAAAACATAAAGAAATCAAGAAAGATAAACCCGTCATTGGTTTTTTTTTGTTCTGGATGGGAAATCATCAGACCTCTCCCGCTCTGGAGTGGAGCGGAAGGGCGTGTCAGACTTTTACTGACTAAACCCACCTGTAAGAAACACAGGTAAACAAAATAAACCCTGGCGCACTGCCTTGCACTTGCCTGTGCGCCAGGGTCACGGTCTGCATTTTTTATTTTGAGCTTGATCAAGTATAGACTAGCTGGCTAGCCCTTTTCACATGTTTAAATCGATAGAGATCTGTTTTACGGGATCTCTTTCTTAGCGCTGTTTATACATAAATATTTCAGTGATGCGTTTACAGCAAACAATTGAAAAATGTGTATAACGATTAACATAACATGGAAAACTTGGGAGCACCAAAACGATTCATATAGAAAATACTATACATAGGCAATTAGATGGGTACCAAAACTAATTTAGTGACCCCTGCAGTAAGGTCATGTCGCAGAATAATATCAATTTATGACACATAACTACGTGGTCTATGGGTGACCCAGTCATTATGGCTATCATCTGTCATCTGATAAGTGGTGGTATTGGTGGTGCAAAGGTTTTTCCGTGATTATTCCACACGACCCACACTACAAGGTTAGACCTACTGATCGTCATAAAAGGTACTGGCTGATAATAAAAAGAAGCAACCAATCTTTATGACATAAACTTGTTTGTGTTGTTTTTAAGTCCTGTCAAATTAGTCCGCGCCTGACGTAAACTGACGTAAGTATGTTTAGTCGCCATTTTAATCAGATCTGTAAATCTATGGAGTATCTTGATTTGACAGGACTAAGCAATCTAGTATTTTATCTTCTGTCCTTGTCTTAATGAAATATAAAGAAAAGATGCGGGAATCTGAGCCATTGTCACGGTTGTCATCATCATCCCAGCGTTAATCCCAGTCGCATCCGAAGCCTTTTTCAGCTTTGGAGTCTGGGGTCCGCTTTACCAGTACAACTGCTGATATTTCTAAACTTCAACATTTTCCGTGAAGCGACTGCCGTCTGACCTCCACAACCCGAAGGCGACATCGAAGCATTGCAGTTAGACCAATTGTTGGATTTTGAGGGCTCCAACAACCCGTAACGACTGCCACTAGATGTTCGTATGGCAACCGGGACCAACGGCTTAACGTGATTGCCGAGGCACGACCAGCCCAGTGCAAATATTCATATTCATGCATACAAATACTTGCAATGTGCGGGGATCGAACCCGTGCCACCTTCCGCAGCGGCCGCGTCCGCTACCGCTACGCCACGGAGGCTGTCCCATTGTCACGGTTATATACTAACATTTTGTTAATTTCACGAATTAATTAATTATCAAGTAAAAATCTGATTTTCGAAACAATGGAATCAATTGTATTGATTTTACTCTGTGCTGAATGCCGAATGAATTTGATAACAATGAAATTGTTTGCGCGCGATTACCATACCACCATGAAGACATTACTTAATGCAGATTACAGATTATATATGAACGTGGGTTAAACTACACAGATAATGCTACACTCTGTACACAGTACCTGTGAGGCAATACTAATTGAAGAAAATGGGCTTAAGAAGTCACTATTTAATTGTTGAATGCTGATCAAGACAAACTTATTGTGGAGGATAACCCGAAATCAGCCAAGTAGGTATGCTAAAAGCTGCCATGTGATGTTTGGACGCTGAAAAACAAGCTGTAGAAATGGCTGTATGAACATAATTTCTATGATATTAAGGATTTTTTTTAATCCCGCCTGATGGTAAGCAGTGATGCGATCATTGATGGTAAAGCGCACTAGTTTATTAAGAGCCTATTCACTCTAGCCTTGAAGACACTCAAATTGTAATGTGACGGAAACACCGCGCTGGCAAATTGTTCCAGTCCCTCGATGTACGCGGTATAAAGAGGAAGCGAAACGCTTCGTCCGGATCGTAGTGGTATCAACAACGTAAGGGTGGAAACCGCCGTACGACGGGTCGTCCGATGGTGGAACGGAGATGGGGAATTAAATCATGCAATTCCCTTGCACACTCACCAGAATGCAACCTATAGAACACCGAAAGGCTGGCTACTCTACGCCTGTGCTCCAGGCTTTGGAGACCGTTTCGAGTTAAGTCTGGGTCGCCAATCAGCCTCTTCGCACGCCTCTCCACTGAATCCAAAGTATCCAGGTGACATTTCGCAGCACCAGCCCAAATGTGGCTGCAGTACTCCACACACGAGCGGACCTGTGCTTTGTACAACATTAGAAGCTGCCCAGGTGTGAAGTACCGCCGGACCTTTGCGATAACGCCAAGTTTTCTAGCAGCCACCTGGCCTTGGACTCAATGAACCGCCCAAAGTTAAGGTTCGAGGAAATCTCAACTCCCAAAAGCTGAAGGCGGTTGGTGCACTCCAAGGATACATTCCGAAAAGTAGGAGCCAAGGTGAACGGCTCTTTTGGCGGTGAAAAGACACGCCTGTGTTTTGGCGGCATTGAATGCTACAAGATTGGCTTTGCCCCATTCGGAGACTGCCTGTAGTGCAGCACTCGTACGCTCTACCATAGCCTCTTTTTCGGACCGATTGCCTTACTAGCCCGAGCTTCCGGCAGGTATCTCTCTACAACTGTGCTGTCATCTGCATACCCATAGATACCGGGCATCAGCAGATCGTTAATATGCAGCAGGAACAGAGTTGCAGAGAACAGACCCCTGAGGAACACCGGCATTGGTCGACATGGGCTCCGATGAGCATCCGTCGACAACAACTCGGAGGACCGTTCAGTCAGGAAGTCTTTAACCCAGCCAGTCAGGCCAGCGGAAATGCCGTACGCTGGAAGCTTACTCAAAAGGCCAGCGTGCCATACCCGGTCGAAGGCCTTCGAGACATCAAGGGAGACAGCAATCGCTTCCCCATTTTTCTCGAGGGCCTCGCCCCACAAGTGAGTGGCATACACTAGTAGGTCCCCAGTTGACCGATTGCGGCGAAACCGTACTGTCGGTCACTGAGGAGATCGTTACCTTCCAGGTAAGCCAAGAGGCGCGAGTTCAATACACGCTCCATAATTTTGCAAGTATGGAGGTTACCGAAATCGGCCGATAGTTGGTAGGCTCGGCACGACTACCCTTTTTGGGCACGGGCTGCACGTTGGCAAGCTTCCAGGACTTGGGCACTATACCAGTCCTAAATGAGAGGCGATACAGGCGCGTCAATACAGGAGACAACTCGGGCGCACATGCTTTAAGAACAATCGCTGGTATACCATCCGGACCACTAGCCTTATTCACGTCCAGACGACACAGTGCTCTCTCAGACCTCCTTGTTCCTAATGCGAACCTCAGGCATTGAAGCTCCGCAATGAGGTAAATTAGGTGGAGTAGCACTGCCAGTATCAAGACGCGAATTATGGGCAAAGAGAGATGCAAAGAGACCTGCTTTCTCTCGCCGTATGGGCCAGTGTTCCATCAGGCCTAGCGGAGGCAGTGTGGGTCGACAGAAGTTCGCCTCACCGATTTGGCAAGGGACCAAAAAGATCTGCTACCGGATGGCTGCGCAGATAGCTTGTTGCCAATATGGGTAATGCGGTCGAAGCGAGCCTTCTTAAGCGCCTTTTGTAGGACTTGGCAGCACGGTTAAAGGCTCTCTTCTTTGAGCTTAGATCCGGAGCTCTGCGGTCACGAGCGTCAACCCAGGTGAGAAATGCCGCGTGCTTAAGCTGTTCAGCTTGGACACAATCGGCATTGAACCATGGGCGAGCTGAGCCACCGACGGGCACGTCGCTGAAGGGGATAAAATACTCCATAGCTTGACGCACCACATCGGTTATAGCGTCCGCACAGCTCGACGGATTGTCAGAAGAGAAGCAGACCTGCTGCCAAGGATAAGACGCAAAGAAGTGGCGCATCTCATCCCAATCTGCAGACTTGTATCGCCACAATCTCCGTTCACCGAGTCGTGGATCTGGAGGGGAGAAGGATGACACAGACTTCACCAGACAGTGGTCTGAAGTTCCCAACGGTGAGGAAACTGTTACAACACATCTGTCCGGATCAGTGGTCAGCAGAAGGTCCAAACAGTTGGCAGTGTGGCCAACTACATCAGGCACCCTAGTCGCTTGCTCTACCAGCTGGGAAAGGCCCATAGAAAGCGCGAAGTTTCGCGCTTCTCTCCCAGCGTGGTCGGTCCTCTGGTATGGGAAGAGCCAGTCCTGGTGGCAGGCGTTGAAGTCCCCCAGAGCGACGAACTGAGCGTCAGGGTGCCGACGCAGCGCATTGTCAGCAGCCTCACTGAGGTGGTCGAATAACCGAGTTATCTCCTGATCACCGCTGTGCGATCGGTAGACATAGGTGTAGACAATTTGTCTACACCAGTGTCAACCAACAGCCATAAGGTCGATAGATGAGGGTCTTCGAGGTGACGGAGACGCCGGCAAGAGATGTCATTGCGGACATACACACAGACCCCAGCACGCTGCAGGAAATGATGCTCCAAAGAGTATCCGGGTAGTTGAGGTATGCCGCATCAGACGGACATCTGATCTGGGTCTCCGTCAAGAAAAGTAGGTGAGGCTTTTCAGTCTCAAGGTGGTGGTGGACTGCATCGATATTGGAGTGCAGACCTCGAATGTTTGAGAGGTGCACTTTAAACGAGACGTGCGCCCGTTGTGCACACCTACTTTACTTATTTGTACTTTTCATTTTGATTTTAAATTGAGTGAATAGGAAGGAAGACGGCAGTTGAGCGAGGTGAAGCAATGTTAAACCCAACAACACTACCAACGATGCCGCGCCAAAGGGAGGTTGATCTGGAGACTGCGGGGACGCCCGAACCCCCAGGGATCGCCATCGGGTCCTCTCGTCCGGTCGCCAACCGGCACGATGGGGCCACCCTGGGATTTTTCGCAGTTGGCGGGGCAGCCTTCGTGTGTGGCTGGCACACTACTTGGGCCCCAACTACCTGCAGTCGGCCAGCGGAGCACCGTGCTTCGGATCCCGCTACCCTCCAGGACCAAACTCCCGACACAACAACATTTGGCAAATCGTACCCGGCACACATCGCAACACAACTGCTCAGACCCGTTCTCCGTACGGCTTCACCAGACATCATGCCGGAACACGACGAATCACTTGGCGACATGACTTTGTCTGGTGGGTGGTAACTTATGCCGGCAGCTGATGTTGTGGCCTCCCACCTTAAAAAAAGATTTCTTGATGATGATTTAATTATTATTTTTGCAGGCAATTGATGCATATAGTCATATTCTGTATACCTATTTAAACATGTGGACATACCATGTGAACTCCCGGCCACCGTAGGCGCGGGGCTTGCTGGCGGTGAGCAGTGACATAATGAGTAAGGACCATTCAGGCCCGAGTCGACGGCGCGATGTGTTTCACGCGCGCTCAAAGAGATCAGCACGTCGTGACGGGGTCCACGAAAGCCGATGCCTCCTGAATCAGGGTTGCGGGTTGGTTATAAAATTAACCGTGGCCCTGGCACACAGGCAAGTGAAGACACACGGGTGGGTTTTAGTCAGTAAAAGTCTGACACGCCCTTCCGCTCCGCCCAGAGCAGGACAGATCATTTGATGATTTCCCATTCAGAACAAAAAGAAAAAGGTACTAAGGGTAACTAAAGGTAGGTAGGTAGGTATGTCATCTGAACCATGTACTTATGATCTTAGTTCATAAAAACACGCGGTTGGTTTAGAAAGTTAATTGACCATATCAAAACATGGCTACTATAACCATATAACCGCAATAAATGGGAAATTGTATGAAAGCGAAAGCTCAAATGTTTGCAGGTTTGAGGGGAACGACTAGATATTAAGTACCTTCCTAAGTATATATGATCTAATTGCCATATCATGGGAGATGACGATATCGACCGAAGTATGGACAAATTTCACTGTTTATTTGCCTTTTATAAGATTCCATAGTCAACGTATACATATGTAGTTTCGCCAAGTCTGTTTGTCTGTCGGTCCGTCCGCAGATAATCTATAAAGGCGTAAAACAAAAGTGGAAACATATTTTATTAGGGTAAGTACCCTTGAGCAAAATGCTCAATGACCTCAGCCGAGCTTCCCAACTAGTGGGTCTAGATGAACATGGATAAGACGAAGATCATGTCGAACTCTCATGTCGCACCCACTCCAATTCTAGTTGGTTGCTCTGCACTCGAAGTTGTTGACGTACTGGAAGACGCCACGTAGGGAGGCCCCAACAAGGTGGACCGATGATCTGGTGAAGGTCGCGGAAGCCGATGGATGTGGGCAGCACAAGATGGTCAGCGTGAAAGCCGGGCTTTCCACGCTGACCGGTCTTGTGCTGCCCTAAACCTAGCAAGGCTACGGCAAGCCTTAGCCTTGCCTAGGCCTTTATCCAGCAGTGGACATCTATAGGCTGAAGAAGAAGAGAAGGAGAAGTACCCTACTATACGTAAAGTGAAGGGTATTTTTTGTTTCATTTCAACCCTAACATCGGATATATTGTACGATAGGTATTTAAAAGAAAAGTTTGTGTACAATGTTGGGACTTCGGTGTCCGACTGTCATTGGCGATATCCGCCATTATAGTGAATTAAAATTTTCAAAGAATTTCTATAATTTTTACACGTGTTATTGGCAAAATTGTGGTGTTTCTTCCACAGGGTTTGGAGTGTAATCACCACGCTTGCACAATGCGGATTGGCGATTTCAGACTTACAGTCCAGATTTCCTCAATATGTTTTCCTTCACCTTGTAATCAGTCCTTGACTGAGGTGAAGGAAATCAGTAAATTGATAAGGTCAATGTTACCGGGAAAATACCCGTACGTGCGTATTGAAAGGTAAAACTGTCTGCATCTGCGGTTTCTTGTTGTTTTCCTTCTTTTATTAACGGGAAAGTGAATATAATAATACCTAGTAGCTACAGACAATCTGTCAGATTTATTTATTAGATTTTCAACTTTATCTCTAAAGCATTAAGGCTCAAGGTTGTTTGGGAATATTTGACAGTTTTGGGTAGCTTGACCTGCTGTCGTCCGTACATACGAATTCGTATATCCCTATCTTATAGCCTTCCTCAAGAATTGGCAAAATTTATTAAACATTAGAGAACTATTACTGCAACCTTCAAAGTTCAGTTCTAAAAATACAAAAAAAAACATTAAATAAAATGAATGCTTCCACACTTGTCAAATTGTCAAATGGTTTATTCAAATACATAGGTACGTAATTACTTTTTTGTCAGCACATTCATCATAGTTTTAAAGGTTATTTATACCCCTCATTATTGTAGCAATTTATGATCAAAATGTATAATGCATAAATCAATGAAAGTTCCTATAATTGTTATAATTTAAGTACTATTTAAAAAAACGTAATTAATAATTAAATTACAGAAGTTATTAAATCGCATAGTGATGTAACTATTAATCGAAATTAATTGTAATTTATAATATCTACTTAATACTGGTAAGTCTTTCCAAATTGTTAGAATAAAACACTATGAACAATGATATGACACGCACCTGTATTTCCTCAATCGTTTTTCAAGACGTGACCTTGTCGAGAGGTAACTTTATACATTGCATCGGAGCCCGTTCATACAAGTTTCAGATGCAACCAAGAAAATGTAATGTAATTCCGAAATGGTACGGAATAAAGGCGTGTAATTTAAGCTCAGAGGTCAAGTTGCAGTGGACGAAAGTGTCGTGTCTATTGAAGATTCGAATAAAAAGACTAGTTGTAACATCTTGGTCTCGTTAGGAAATCTCTGAAGATTGCGATTGCTTGTTTCGTTGTGTTGTAAGTAGAAGTGTTCGTGTTTGTTGCTAAGTTTTAATGAAATGGTTTTGGAGATAATGATGCTGTCTTTTCGGTACAATTCTCTCGTGTCGGTAAAAACTTTTATTGTATTGTATAATATAGGCCGAATCATGCACTTACAAAATTTGTGGTAATGATGTCCCGCCATCATAACGGGCTAATATCAACTTCTCGACCAGGTGCGTATTATGTGTACGGCGGTATGTAGGTAGGTACAAGAATTGAATCATGTCAAACAAATTGACACAAAATAAAAATAGGCACTAGGCAGACAACACGGTTATTTACAAACTTTACAGATGATCTCTTTCTTTTCAAATAAACTCATCATCATCATCCCAGCGTTAATCCCAGTCGCATCCGAAGCCTTTTCAGCTTTAGAGTCTGGGGTCCGCTTTATTTACCAGTCCAACTGCTGATATGGCTAAACTTCAACATTTTCCGTTAAGCGACTGCCGTCTGACCTCCACAACCCGAAGGCGACATCGAAGCATTGCAGTTAGACCAATTGTTGGATTTTTGAGGGCTCCAACAACCCGTAACGACTGCCACTAGATGTTCGTATGGCAACCGGGACCAACGGCTTAACGTGATTGCCGAGGCACGACCAGCCCAGTGCAAATATTCATATTCATGCATACAAATACTTGCAATGTGCGGGGATCGAACCCGTGCCACCTTCCGCAGCGGCCGCGTCCGCTACCGCTACGCCACGGAGGCTGTCCCATTGTCACGGTTATATACTAACATTTTGTTAATTTCACGAATTAATTAATTATCAAGTAAAAGTAATCTGATTTTCGAAACAATGGAATCAATTGTATTGATTTTACTCTGTGCTGAATGCCGAATGAATTTGATAACAATGAAATTGTTTGCGCGCGATTACCATACCACCATGAAGACATTACTTAATGCAGATTACAGATTATATATGAACGTGGGTTAAACTACACAGATAATGCTACACTCTGTACACAGTACCTGTGAGGCAATACTAATTGAAGAAAAATGGGCTTAAGAAGTCACTATTTAATTGTTGAATGCTGATCAAGACAAACTTATTGTGGAGGATAACCCGAAATCAGCCAAGTAGGTATGCTAAAAGCTGCCATGTGATGTTTGGACGCTGAAAAACAAGCTGTAGAAATGGCTGTATGAACATAATTTCTATGATATTAAGGATTTTTTTTTTAATCCCGCCTGATGGTAAGCAGTGATGCGATCATTGATGGTAAAGCGCGTTAGTTTATTAAGAGCCTATTCACTCTAGCCTTGAAGACACTCAAATTGTAATGTGACGGAAACACCGTCGCTGGCAAATTGTTCCAGTCCCTCGATGTACGCGGTATAAAAGAGGAAGCGAAACGCTTCGTCCGGGTCGCAGTGGTATCAACAACGTAAGGATGGAAACTCGGCGTACGACGGGTCGTCCGATGGTGGAACGGTGATGGGGGAATTAAATCATGCAATTCCCTTGCACACTCACCAGAATGCAACCTATAGAAGACCGAAAGGCTGGCTACTCTACGCCTGTGCTCCAGGCTTTGGGAGACCGTTTCGAGTTAAGTCTGGGTCGCCAATCAGCCTCTCCGCACGCCTCTCCACTGAATCCAAAGTATCCAGGTGACATTTCGCAGCACCAGCCCAAATGTGGCTGCAGTACTCCACACACGAGCGGACCTGTGCTTTGTACAACATTAGAAGCTGCCCCGGTGTGAAGTACCGCCGGACCTTTGCGATAACGCCAAGTTTTCTAGCAGCCACCCTGGCCTTGGACTCAATGAACCGCCCAAAGTTAAGGTTCGAGGAAATATCTACTCCCAAAAGCTGAAGGCGGTTGGTGCACTCCAAGGATACATTCTGAAAAGTAGGAGCCAAGGTGAACGGGCTTCTTTTGGCGGTGAAAAGACACGCCTGTGTTTTGGCGGCATTGAATGCTACAAGATTGGCTTTGCCCCATTCGGAGACTGCCTGTAGTGCAGCACTCGTACGCTCTACCATAGCCTCTTTTTCGGACCAGATTGCTTCCTTACTAGCCCGAGCTTCCGGCAGATATCTCTCCACAACTATGCTGTCATCTGCATACCCATAGATACCGGGCATCAGCAGATCGTTAATATGCAGCAGGAACAGAGTTGCAGAGAGAACAGACCCCTGAGGAACACCGGCATTGGTCGACATGGGCTCCGATGAGCATCCGTCGACAACAACTCGGAGGGACCGTTCAGTCAGGAAGTCTTTAACCCAACCAGTCAGGCCAGCGGAAACGCCGTACGCTGGAAACTTACTCAAAAGGCCAGCGTGCCATACCCGGTCGAAGGCCTTCGAGACATCAAGGGAGACGGCAATCGCTTCCCCATTTTTCTCGAGGGCCTCGCCCCACAAGTGAGTGGCATACACTAGTAGGTCCCCAGTTGACCGATTGCGCCGAAAACCGTACTGTCGGTCACTGGGGAGATCGTTACCTTCCAGGTAAGCCAAGAGGCGCGAATTCAATACACGCTCCATAATCTTGCAGAGTATGGAGGTTACCGAAATCGGCCGATAGTTGGTAGGATCGGCACGGCTACCCTTTTTGGGCACGGGCTGCACGTTGGCAAGCTTCCAGGACTTGGGCACTATACCAGTCCCAAATGAGAGGCGATACAGGCGCGTCAATACAGGAGACAACTCGGGCGCACATGCCTTAAGAACAATCGCTGGCATACCATCTGGACCACTAGCCTTATTCACGTCCAGACGACACAGTGCTCTCAGGACCTCCTTGTTCCTAATGCGAACCTCCGGCATTGAAGCTCCGCAATGAGGTAAATTAGGTGGAGTAGCACTGCCAGTATCAAGACGCGAACTTTGGGCAAAGAGAGATGCAAAGAGACCTGCTTTCTCTCTCGCCGTATGGGCCAGTGTTCCATCAGGCCTTACCAGCGGAGGCAGTGTGGGTCGACAGAAGTTCGCCTCGACCGATTTGGCAAGGGACCAAAAAGATCTGCTACCGGATGGCTGCGCAGATAACTTGTTGCCAATATGGGTAATACGGTCGAAGCGAGCCCTCTTAAGCGCCTTTTTGTAGGACTTGGCAGCACGGTTAAAGGCTCTCTTCTTTGAGCTTAGATCCGGAGCTCTGCGGTCACGAGCGTCAACCTAGGTGAGAAATGCCGCGTGCTTAAGCTGTTCAGCTTGGACACAATCGGCATTGAACCATGGGCGAGCTGAGCCACCGACGGGCACGTCGCTGAAGGGGATAAAATACTCCATAGCTTGACGCACCACATCGGTTATAGCGTTCGCACAGCTCGACGGATTGTCAGAAGAGAAGCAGACCTGCTGCCAAGGATAAGACGCAAAGAAGTGGCGCATCTCATCCCAATCTGCAGACTTGTATCGCCACAATCTCCGTTCACCACGAGAGTCGTGATCTGGAGGGGAGAAGGATGACACAGACTTCACCAGACAGTGGTCTGAAGTTCCCAACGGTGAGGAAACTGTTACAACACATCTGTCCGGATCAGTGGTCAGCAGAAGGTCCAAACAGTTGGCTGTCTGGCCATCTACATCAGGCACCCCAGTCGCTTGCTCTACCAGCTGGGAAAGGCCCATAGAAAGCGCGAAGTTTCGCGCTTCTCTCCCAGCGTGGTCGGTCCTCTGGTATGGGAAGAGCCAGTCCTGGTGGCAGGCGTTGAAGTCCCCCAGAGCGACGAACTGAGCGTCAGGGTGCCGACGCAGCGCATTGTCAGCAGCCTCACTGAGGTGGTCGAATAACCGAGTTATCTCCTGATCACCGCTGTGCGATCGGTAGACATAGGTGTAGACAATTTTGTCTACACCAGTGTCAACCAACAGCCATAAGGTCGATAGATGAGGGTCTTCGAGGTGACGGAGACGCCGGCAAGAGATGTCATTGCGGACATACACACAGACCCCAGCACGCTGCAGGAAATGATGCTCCAAAGAGTATCCCGGGTAGTTGAGGTATGCCGCATCAGACGGACATCTAATCTGGGTCTCCGTCAAGAAAAGTAGGTGAGGCTTTTCAGTCTCAAGGTGGTGGTGGACTGCATCGATATTGGAGTGCAGACCTCGAATGTTTGAGAGGTGCACTTTAAACGAGAGGACGTGCGCCCGTTGTGCACACCTACTTTACTTATTTGTACTTTTCATCTTTGATTTTAAATTGAGTGAATAGGAAGGAAGACGGCAGTTGAGCGAGGTGAAGCAATGTTAAACCCAACAACACTACCAACGATGCCGCGCCAAAGGGAGGTTGATCTGGAGACTGCGGGGACGCCCGAACCCCCCCAGGGATCGCCATCGGGTCCTCTCGTCCGGTCGCCAACCGGCACGATGGGGCCACCCTGGGATTTTTCGCAGTTGGCGGGGCAGCCTTTCGTGTGTGGCTGGCACACTACTTGGGCCCCAACTACCTGCAGTCGGCCAGCGGAGCACCGTGCTTCGGATCCCGCTACCCTCCAGGACCAAACTCCCGACACAACAACATTTGGCAAATCGTACCCGGCACACATCGCAACACAACTGCTCAGACCCGTTCTCCGTACGGCTTCACCAGACATCATGCCGGAACACGACGAATCACTTGGCGACATGACTTTGTCTGGTGGGTGGTAACTTATGCCGGCAGCTGATGTTGTGGCCTCCCACCTTAAAAAGATTTCTTGATGATGATTTAATTATTATTTTTGCAGGCAATTGATGCATATAGTCATATTCTGTATACCTATTTAAACATGTGGACATACCATGTGAACTCCCGGCCACCGTAGGCGCGGGCTTGCTGGCGGTGAGCAGTGACATAATGAGTAAGGACCATTCAGGCCCGAGTCGACGGCGCGATGTGTTTCACGCGCGCCTCAAAGAGATGTCAGCACGTCGTGACGGGGTCCACGAAAGCCGATGCCTCCTGAATCAGGGTTGCGGGTTGGTTATAAAATTAACCGTGGCCCTGGCACACAGGCAAGTGAAGACACACGGGTGGGTTTTAGTCAGTAAAAGTCTGACACGCCCTTCCGCTCCGCCCAGAGCAGGACAGATCATTTGATGATTTCCCATTCAGAACAAAAAGAAAAGGTACTAAGGGTAACTAAAGGTAGGTAGGTAGGTATGTCATCTGAACCATGTACTTATGATCTTAGTTCATAAAAACACGCGGTTGGTTTAGAAAGTTAATTGACCATATCAAAACATGGCTACTATAACCATATAACCGCAATAAATGGGAAATTGTATGAAAGCGAAAGCTCAAATGTTTGCAGGTTTGAGGGGAACGACTAGATATTAAGTACCTTCCTAAGTATATATGATCTAATTGCCATATCATGGGAGATGACGATATCGACCGAAGTATGGACAAATTTCACTGTTTATTTGCCTTTTATAAGATTCCATAGTCAACGTATACATATGTAGTTTCGCCAAGTCTGTTTGTCTGTCGGTCCGTCCGCAGATAATCTATAAAGGCGTAAAACAAAAAGTGGAAAACATATTTTATTAGGGTAAGTACCCTTGAGCAAAATGCTCAATGACCTCAGCCGAGCTTCCCAACTAGTGGGTCTAGATGAACATGGATAAGACGAAGATCATGTCGAACTCTCATGTCGCACCCACTCCAATTCTAGTTGGTTGCTCTGCACTCGAAGTTGTTGACGTACTGGAAGACGCCACGTAGGGAGGCCCCCAACAAGGTGGACCGATGATCTGGTGAAGGTCGCGGGAAGCCGATGGATGCGGGCAGCACAAGACCGGTCAGCGTGGAAAGCCAAGGCTTTCCACGCTGACCGGTCTTGTGCTGCCCTAAAAGGCCTAGGCAAGGCTACGGCAAGCCTTAGCCTTGCCTAGGCCTTTATCCAGCAGTGGACATCTATAGGCTGAAGAAGAAGAGAAGGAGAAGTACCCTACTATACGTAAAGTGAAGGGTATTTTTTTGTTTCATTTCAACCCTAACATCGGATATATTGTACGATAGGTATTTAAAAGAAAAAGTTTGTGTACAATGTTGGGACTTCGGTGTCCGACTGTCATTGGCGATATCCGCCATTATAGTGAATTAAAATTTTCAAAGAATTTCTATAATTTTTTACACGTGTTATTGGCAAAATTGTGGTGTTTCTTCCACAGGGTTTGAGTGTAATCACCACGCTTGCACAATGCGGATTGGCGATTTCAGACTTACAGTCCAGATTTCCTCAATATGTTTTCCTTCACCTTGTAATCAGTCCTTGACTGAGGTGAAGGAAATCAGTAAATTGATAAGGTCAATGTTACCGGGAAAATACCCGTACGTGCGTATTGAAAGGTAAAAACTGTCTGCATCTGCGGTTTCTTGTTGTTTTCCTTCTTTTATTAACGGGAAAGTGAATATAATAATACCTAGTAGCTACAGACAATCTGTCAGATTTATTTATTAGATTTTCAACTTTATCTCTAAAGCATTAAGGCTCAAGGTTGTTTGGGAATATTTGACAGTTTTGGGTAGCTTGACCTGCTGTCGTCCGTACATACGAATTCGTATATCCCTATCTTATAGCCTTCCTCAAGAATTGGCAAAATTTATTAAACATTAGAGAACTATTACTGCAACCTTCAAAGTTCAGTTCTAAAAATACAAAAAAAAAAAACATTAAATAAAATGAATGCTTCCACACTTGTCAAATTGTCAAATGGTTTATTCAAATACATAGGTACGTAATTACTTTTTTTGTCAGCACATTCATCATAGTTTTAAAGGTTATTTATACCCCTCATTATTGTAGCAATTTATGATCAAAATGTATAATGCATAAATCAATGAAAGTTCCTATAATTGTTATAATTTAAGTACTATTTAAAAAAACGTAATTAATAATTAAATTACAGAAGTTATTAAATCGCATAGTGATGTAACTATTAATCGAAATTAATTGTAATTTATAATATCTACTTAATACTGGTAAGTCTTTCCAAATTGTTAGAATAAAACACTATGAACAATGATATGACACGCACCTGTATTTCCTCAATCGTTTTTCAAGACGTGACCTTGTCGAGAGGTAACTTTATACATTGCATCGGAGCCCGTTCATACAAGTTTCAGATGCAACCAAGAAAATGTAATGTAATTCCGAAATGGTACGGAATAAAGGCGTGTAATTTAAGCTCAGAGGTCAAGTTGCAGTGGACGAAAGTGTCGTGTCTATTGAAGATTCGAATAAAAAGACTAGTTGTAACATCTTGGTCTCGTTAGGAAATCTCTGAAGATTGCGATTGCTTGTTTCGTTGTGTTGTAAGTAGAAGTGTTCGTGTTTGTTGCTAAGTTTTAATGAAATGGTTTTGGAGATAATGATGCTGTCTTTTCGGTACAATTCTCTCGTGTCGGTAAAAACTTTTTATTGTATTGTATAATATAGGCCGAATCATGCACTTACAAAATTTGTGGTAATGATGTCCCGCCATCATAACGGGCTAATATCAACTTCTCGACCAGGTGCGTATTATGTGTACGGCGGTATGTAGGTAGGTACAAGAATTGAATCATGTCAAACAAATTGACACAAAATAAAAATAGGCACTAGGCAGACAACACGGTTATTTACAAACTTTACAGATGATCTCTTTCTTTTCAAATAAACTCATCATCATCATCCCAGCGTTAATCCCAGTCGCATCCGAAGCCTTTTCAGCTTTAGAGTCTGGGGTCCGCTTTATACCAGTCCAACTGCTGATATTTCCTAACTTCGACATTTTCCGTGAAGCGACTGCCGTCTGACCTCCACAACCCGAAGGCGACATCGAAGCATTGCAGTTAAACCAATTGTTGGACTTTTGAGGGCTCCAACAACCCGTAACGACTGCCACTAGATGTTCGTATGGCAACCGGGACCAACGGCTTAACGTGCTTTCCGAGGCACGGCCAGACCAGTGCAAATATTCATATTCATGCATACAAATATTTGCACTGTGCGGGGATCGAACCCGCGCCACCTTGCGCAGCGGCCGCGTCCGCTACCGCTACGCCACGGAGGCTGTCAGTCTTTTTCTTTTCAAATAAACTGAAAAATAAAAATTCTTAGGTGACTTTTGAACTCTTTCAACCCAATATTGAATGAATAAATTATACAAAACGATGAAAAAGTTAATTGTTTGCACAACTGCACAAATTATTTAACAGTTCTCTCAGACTACATAAAAGTACGTTCAATATTTAAAACCACTTCGGTCTTGCTTCGAGGTCCCCTTTCAGGTTGTTTTATTATTATCGCTTGGCTGTTGTTTGTGCAGTAAAGTAAGAAAACACAACATGGGATTTTAAGGTAGCTAAAATATTTAATTTCAATCAAAGGCGGTAGCGACTTTTTGTTTTGTATTCCCTTTTTAAAGTTATCTGAAACACAGGGACGGAGTTTTGAAATGATATTTCTCGAAATTGACGGCTAGCGTTGGTAGCCATCTTTGATTTCATAAACACTTCATTAGTTTTTTTTTAAAGCAGCTGTTACGTCGTTGTCTTCTAATTAAGTGAAAAAGCTAGCCTTTTATTATCAAATGTCAGACAAAAAGCGTGTTTCTATCATAATAAATAATCTCACGCCGTCGCTATATAATTTGCTCGCCGCCTGTAGGTAAGTGCTGGTTGCCGTGAACAGCTCTGAAACTGATTATTATTGTATAAAAACTATAACGCAGACGCTAATGTTTGTGGCACACAGAGAGCATAGAAAGTTTAAATGATTATTGTTGAAAAAGAAACAGTATTAATTCAAGGTGAATGATAAAGAAAGTACACACAAAATAAATGTAAATTTTGTAAACTTCTACCCGCAGTTTGACCGCGTGCAATTATTAAAATATCCCACGGGAACGTACTACCGGCATTAAAAGTACACTGTTTATCAATCTAGGTTATGATGATGATGATGATGATGATGTTCTCGACCGATTTCGGCCACGGCGACCACTTCGACTCCTAGCCGATGATTTGGCGCTCATGCGCCCGAAGATGGCCTATGTAGCCTATCTTGGGGGCGAAACTTCGTGCACACTGAGGGCACGTAAGCACGTAATCGCGCGCGCGTATTGGCGCGTAATCTAGGTTATACATCATGTGTGTCCCAAATTTCATCACAAATTTAGATCTATATCCACACAATAAACAAGCAAACATTTCGTTACTATTTTATGTGTAGGTGCGCCTCGTGTTTTAACTCGTATACGTTTCGACTCTAAGGGAATATCTAATAATTCAATAGAAATCAAATACATTCAATAGTTTTTGCGTGAAAGAGTAACAAACATAAAAAAAAACAACTAAAACATAAAAATATTAGGCAAAGTCCGATAGGCCAGTTAGAAAAAAAAACATTACTAAAGAATATATATTTTTAATTTTCTTGTTTGAAATATATGTATAATTGTATATACATGTAACAGGCATATGTCTCGGTAATTACCTATGATGTAAGCAAATACATATCAGCTATGTAGTCATACAATCTCTAAGCAGTGACTAATCAATTTTGAATAGCTCATTTGTCATAATCTGTTTCATAACTTGTTGTTTTTTTAATGTTATAAACTAGTGCTTGACTGCGATCCCGTCTGATCTCAGCAGTGATGCAATCTTTGATGGAAAAGCACACTAGTTTATTATGAACTACTTCACTTTAGCCTTGAAGACAAGTAAATAATTACCTGAAGGGAAGACGTTTTTCTTGATAACATTAGAAAATTTTGTGTTTCGCCGTTTTATAAGAGAAATGTTTAAACCTCAAGCAAAAATATATATTAATTTATTAACATAAAGTTTCCATTTTAAAAATAAGATAATGTTGTAAAAGAAATTAAAATAAAAACCTTCTCAGCTGGAATATGGTTTAAGGTTTTCCTTCTGGAAAACCGTAAAAAATTGAGCTGATATTCGTAGCTAAAACGTGAGCAGTGGTATTTATTTTGTGTAAATCATTTAATCATCACCTGTTCCTAAAAAAGTAAAGGAAAACATCCTCAGAAAACCGGTTTTGTCTAGAACCATGTATGTATTCGAAAACATGACACATCTGCCAACACGCTCTGGGCTCGCGTTGTTGACTATGGGTCACTCCATCTCACCAAGACGAGGCCTGTGTCTCAGCAGTGGTAATATTTTACACCCCCCGAATTCCAAAATCGAGCCAAACTACATTTTATGTATCAATCAAAAGGCTGAGAATCAGCCCTTTTTGAACATCAATTTTATATAATACAGTCCCCCAAAACGCCAGCCCTTCGCCACTTCCTAGTGCTTTCACTGGGAATAAGAAGTGGCGAAACAAACTCCCCGGCAGCACAGCTGTCTGTTCCTTTAAAAAGCACATACCTACACAAGACTTTATGCATTGCTATGTATAGTAAATATCACAAGAAAACATAGAACATTTAATGAAATTATTTACCTACCATACGTATATGCCTACTAGCCACGCCAAAATACCAGCAAAGCAAAAAAAAAAAAATCATAAACACAGCATTAAAAATGGAAATGTAAACAAGTAAAAACTTATTACCTAAATAAAAGTCCCCGGTATAAAGGGCGTGACAGATACATTTTTATATTTCATACATTTCCCTGTAAAGAGACATTTTTCCATTTATAGATGTCTATACATTTTCAATGGTCGGGAAATAAATGACACAGTGCCACAACGGTGACACTGTCGGCAATGTCGACTTCAAAACAGAATAAAAATGTTTTCTTTAACTTACAGCTATTTTAATTTTTTAGGCACAATATATGCCTGAAAATGCACGATATTTCGATATAGAAGTCTGGTTTTAAATAGATTATTATTTTGATAAAGCAGTCTTGAACATGCTGACCTATAGTCACAATCACTAGTTTTAAAGGTATTTACTTGTTAAAACGTGGTCTTCCCACGTTAATATCATTCACATACATATTTTTGTTTTGTTTTAATTATTTATCATTTATACAAATGAATATAAGGATAAATAATAATTAGCAGAAAAAAAAAACACTAAGGCTTACGAAAACTTCAAAACCTTTTTCGCGATTTTCCGTCACTATTAGAAAAAGATTCAATCGATTGCAATGTTGGAAATAATCGCGTAGTGTTTATGTACAGCTAAATATGCAGTTTGTTATTCCGTAATTGATGCCACAACTGTTATTTTACATCAGGAAATGAGCGTTAATATTTGCAAATAAAATACGCAGTTATAAAAATAACTTTAAAGTTATTACACAAAGTATTTACCGTTCATTACTTTACGGACATACGATCAATTTCTCACTGACAAGCTGAGCGATAAGTTATAAGTAATATTTTCTTCAATTTCCTGTTAATTTTATTTTATTGTTCGTAGTTAGTTGGACAGTGATTTTATCTTTATTTCAGCAAGCCCAGGTTTTTTTGATATTTAAATTAATTGTCATAGATACGATTGAATATCTAATAGGTATTAAAACATATCCATTCAATTAGTAGTAAAATAGCGTAAAATAACCAATTCATGAATAAGAACTTCACTAAAATTAATTTAATTATACATAAACAAGCTCATAGTCATAGTAGATAAGATCAAACACCGCCACCGTATAATATTGTAGATATTTCACAAAGAACATAGATAGAGGTCTATTCTGAACAATTTTCGTGGCACAAGGCATTCAGCCTGTGAATTGAACTCAGTGTGTTGCTAACCTAACGCCTTTGCCTATAATAATGGCAGTGAAAATGTCTCGGCTACTCGTGCACTTTCACTGTAAGATTAACCTTTTTTTCTTCCCCCGTTTAAAAGTGTTTGTCACACAAAGTCATCTCGATCATCGCGGTTCTATACTTATCGAGACATATCTCAATGGCTAAACGTTTTTCTAGGTAGATATAGATAACTTTTGTCTCGCCCACCATCCTTTGTTCAATAGAAAGTGCTGGAACGGTTTGATTTTATATTGTAATTTAGTCATTGTTAATCCTTTGTGTTTGCAATCAGCGTGAAATGTATGGGAGGGCATTTAATTTGTCTGTTATCATTCAACATTTGAATTTGATGCGCTTATTGACGATATAAGATCATTTCGTTCATTCATTCAAAGATAAGGAAACTTCACTCATAATTCACAAATTTTCGCACTGTTCTCATATACCTACGTTTTAAAGAACTTTTGTTTTCTTGGGCTTCGCAAGGTTTGTGCATTTAGCCAATTTCACGTGTTGGGATTGTTAGGAACTATTTTTTTATTTTTTATTTTTTTTGGCTTCGCATGGTTTGTTCATTTAGCCAATGTCACGTAATAAATTTTCATTCATGTCGAAAAAGATGACCGCGTGAACCGTCTACGAGGGAGGTTTGATGCAAATTCATGATATGACACTGTACTGCGATATCTCAATGTTCTTTATGAATTATTTACTGAATGCACTTTTTACTACATAAATCACGCACTTTTATAAACAACACTATAAATAATTTAAAAGTCCAATGAAAAATTAGAGTGACACTTAGCTTAACTTTCGGGCCAAAAACTCTTTTAAAGGACCTCTAAGTTACAAAAAATATAATTTTGTATTGTTCTCAATTTCAATCCTGAATGTAAACAAATTATCCACCAAGAAAGAGAAAATAACGATGCTGCTGCACGTCCATTAATAATAATAATAGCCCTCACTCCGCGGAAACGACTCACCTAATTTTTTATACGGAACACGGAAATTCTCTAACAGTACTACTTAGGCCCTTATATAGAGAGTGTGTACTCCACTGAGGCTTTGCTTAGCCCTTACGGTCACCATGATTTGTGATACGTCAGAGGGAATACAATATAAATAGTTGGACAGAAGCTCGACATAACACTACTACTTACAGAAAACATATTACGCAGATTAATTCCCTGATTGGTAGACAAGCTGTCAAGTCTACAAATTTAGTAGCTGTAAACTGTTGTGATTGGTCAACAAAAGTGAGCAGAATAGCAAGTCATTAACGTGATACGAAATTTGAAAATCAAGTTGAACAGTTTTTAATAGGCATACCTATATAAACAAAAAAGAATCGCTGGAGCATTTGAAAATGACTGCAATGCTTTCAACTAAGTACTATACTTTTTTCTAGCTATTTTTGCAAATTCTTGTAGAGTGTTTCCAATACTGGTTATTCTGTGCCTTGTTATTTTGTAGAGGAAGTGAGAGGTCGAGATGACACTCTAAATTCCGCATCCGCAGCTTTTATTACGTAAAATGACAAGTGGCTACTGTCGCACAAAATATGAGGATTTCTTGTTCAAAATGAGAGTAAAATGTTGAGTTGTTTTGTGGACATTGCTTGTATTTTATACTTTCCAGTACCTTCTTTTTTTTTTACTTTATACTTTGTTTTTTTTTTTTTTGTTTTTCTGTGTGGTTTTTCAGTAGCACCATCAGGGTAATTGCGTAAAACTTTCAGTAGCAATGGATTTCATTATGACAAATTAACATCATTAATTGCATTATTAATGTTTATGAGTAATATGAATTTTGATTTGGCAATGTGAATCAAAATTATTAAAATTGAGATTAATAGTGTGTACTGGAGTTTGGATCTGTGCCTGGCTGATGGACATAGCTATAGCTAGCCCCTCATCTGTTAGGCAAGCCCATTCATCATCATTATCAACTTTTTTATCGTCCCACTGCTGGGCACAGGTCTCCTCTCATACAGAGAAGGATTGAGCGTAATCACCACGCTTGCTCAGTGCGGGTTGGCGATTTCAGACTTAAAGTCCAGGTTTCCTCAAGATGTAACAAGCCCATTAAACCTAGAAAAATAGGCTCGCACCTTATAATCTACATGGGACTAGCAAAGGTGATATCGGCAAACATTGAGTGTTTCGTCATTTAGTACCTACTAGCAACATCCAGGTAAAACGATTGTATAGTAAAGAACTAGCTGTTGCCCGCGACTCCGTCCGCGTGGATTTCAGGTTTCAGCGCGCGGTGGTTCCCGAAAATTAAAAAGAGCTCAGTTAATATAAAATAAGCGCCTGTTAAATTATGTCGTGTTATGTCGTGGTGGCCTAGTGGTTAAAACGCCAGCCTCTCAAGTATGAGTGCGCGGGTTCGAATCCAGGTCAGGCAAGTACCAATGTAACTTTTCTAAAGTTATATGTACTTTCTAAGTATATCTTGGACACCAATGACTGAAGGTGAAGGAAAACATCTTGAGGAAACCTGGACTTGAAGTCTGAAATCGCCAACCCGCATTGAGCAAGCGTGGTGATTACGCTCTATCCTTCTCTGTATGAGAGGAGACCTGTGCCCAGCAGTGGGACGTTAAAAGGTTGTTGATGATGATGATGAAGCGCCTGTTAAAATAATGGGAGGAATATGTAGTAGGTACGTCCCCGTTAGCTCTAGTCCTATTGGTTATAGCGGGATGTTATATAGCCTATGTCCTTTCTCAGACTCTAGACTGTCTGTGAACTAAATTTCATTACAATTCGTTCAGTAGTTTTGGCCTGAAAGCCGAACAGACAGACAGCCAGACACACTTTCGCATTTATAATATTAAGTAAGGTATTACCGTTTCAAAGCCCCCACAAAGGTATGTTTTAAGTCATTACGCCAGGGTTATGTTTTTCAATTATTAAGCCATACTTAGCTTAGATTGTTTTGTATTATGGACTGTTTCCATACTTATCTCCTAATACGGTCTGGTATGTAAAACACCACTTTTGGCAACCAATCGTGATCTCATGATCATTTAAATGGTACACTACTGATAGTTACTTCAATCATTTTTGATTTCCTAAATGTAGTTGTAGGAATAGAAATTTTATGGTCATATTTACGAATTAAACGGTTTTTTGTAGACTGATATTCAAATCAAATCAAAGCATTTATTTCAAATAAACCAGCTACAGGCACTTTTGAATTGTCAGAAGGTCGGTCAGTCAGTAAGGTGAAGCTAGTCGCCCATTCCAAAGAGTAGGTACCCATGGAGAAGAACGGGCAAAAACTCCATGGAACCTCTTTTAAATTATCAAGCTATTGATACAAATATTTGATTACATCATTTATGTTGAAGTCAACCGTGTGAGAACGATGCAGAAATATATTGTACGATGAGAGCGTCCATTATGGAAAACACAAAAAAAAAAGAAAACAATAGAGTAAGAAGATAAGTTTCTTTCAGTAATTTGAAAATAATGTAGAGATTGTTGAATTGTTTTAATTATTATCTAAATTACTTGACAAATTAATACTGTTATTAATGTCAAAATAACAGCTTTTACTAAATACTCATGAAAGTAATGTATAAACGCTGTCACAATTCTGCTGTGTAGCTAAAGCTAAATTGAAGATATAGTTTAAGTGTTTTAAAAAAAGAATGAAGAGTAATGAATTTGGACGAAACACATTTTCTGCGTCTTCTGTGAAAGCGTATAAAAGTTTTTCCTTAGGATCCTCACAAAAATAGGTACAAACAGAAGCAAAAACTTATATTATTCATATAAACCTTACAATAACCGCAGGAAATTGTAATAAATCTCTCGTTTCCGTAACTTTATATATGGTTTTTCTCTTTCACAATACGATAAGGAAAGTCAAACGGAAACGATGCGATGCATTGGCTTGGTTACAATATATCTACTCGTACTTACCTAATGTTATCGACATAAAACATCTTCCAACATAACAGGAAATGTTTGACGTCAAGGTAATTGCGTAACACAGTATCAGTAGCAATGGGTTTCATTTTGACAGTTCCACAACATTCATTGCGTTATTTATGTTATTGAGCAGACACATCTTCCGAACATACGGAGCAATGGATTGCTTCGAACTGAATGTAGCTAAAAGTGTGTTATGTAGGGTACTGCTGTTCGGAAAGATGTAGGTAAATATGGTTCCTCGGCTGCCGGCAGAAGTTACCACCCACCTGACAAAGTCTTGCCGCCAAGCGATTCGTCGTGTTCCGGCATGATGTCTGGTGAAGCCGTACGGAGGACGGGCAGTTGTGTTGCGTTGTGTGGCGGGTACAATGCGCCAAATGTTGTGTCGGGAGTTTGGTCGTGGAGAGTCTCCAGATCAATCTCCCTCTAGCGCAGCATCGTTTAGTCGTGTTGGTCTTGGGTTTAACATTGCATCACCTCGCTCAACTGCCGTCATCCTTCCTATTCCTAAGTTTTTTAAGTGAATAGGCTTAATAAACTAGTGCGCTTTTACCATCAACGATTGCATCACTGCTTACCATCAGGCGGGATTGCAGTCAAGCAATAGTTTATAATTATTAAAAAAAAGGTACTGCTAAGGAAAAGAAGTGTTGAAAACATGTAAATCCTTCTTCAAATGTAAATGATACAAGACATGTCCAATCACTGATTTTCTTTGCCAGCAAATAGCTGCCGGAAGAATGGCGGTCTTCTGTTTAAATTAAACTGAAACAAATTAAAGGTTTTGGATTTGTGAACAGCCTTTAGAGGACTTCCTCTGATAATATTGATTACCATTCGATTCAACATGAAACTGTATCGAATGGTTGATAATAGCTGTATAAGTCATCGACTATAGTAAACTATTTCTAGTTCACATTCTACTAAACCAGTTTGTTTTTAACATTAATAATATTAAAATCTTTTTAGCCAAGAAACGTCCACTGCTGGACATAGAATTCTCCTAAGCACTTCCACTTCGACTGATTCTGTGTTTCTTGCTTTAATGATTTTAAAATTCCGTCTATTAGTTTCTGGTCTTCAAAGTAGTGGTCCTAATATATACAAATAATATAATTTTCACACACAACTTTGTATTACAAATTATACAATATGTAAAGAAAACCCTGTCCGATCCGTGAAGGTATTGTTAAGTATCGATAACTGATTCTACTAATGCCCACAAAGACAGGCTAAACTTAAAAAAAAATCCCCCTAAAAAAATAAATATTATTTCGCAAAAAAGGTAACTTAATACATGTGCGGTACACAACCCCTTCCGCGGGCGGCGGGGCGGGGCAGGGCACGCGGCACGTGTGACGTGGTCGCGTCGCTATTCGCTTATAATAAAACCGGTGTTGTCACTTTTTTAAAAATTACCAAATTTCGGGGAAATTGGAATTAATTCCCGGGAAAAAAGGATTATTTCAAAATTCATTAGTATTGTTACTATGATGATTATGTAAAATTTTATATTATATTTGGTCAAGTGTTTACCTAACCTCCTCCTCCTCCTCTATCCTTATGGGTCGGACAGGGTTTTCTTTACATATTGTAGAATAGAATAGAAAACTCTTATTTTATTTCAGACCGTAGTCCATAAGGTTAGTTACAATTTTACTTAACTTCTAGCGTTAGTAGGTTACAGACACAGATATGAGACACATATATCCTTAATAATATTATAAATCGGAAACTGAATTTGTATGTTTGTTTGTTCCGCTTTCACGCCGTAACTACTGGACCGATTGCTTTGAAATTTTGCAGACGTAAACTTAGAAGTCCGGATTAAATAATAGGCTACTTTTTATCCCGGAAAAATTTAAATTTCCGAAGGAAAACAAAAACATTGTTAACTTCATACCAGTTCGGCGATAGATGGCGCTGTGTGTCGTTTAAAACAAGGCAATATATTGCAAACGAATATGCACATGTAAACTTAGAAGTGAAATGATACGATTATTAAACCCCGAAAATGAGGAATTTAAAACACGCGATACAACATACATAAAATTAAAACTTCAAACTTAGCGGGGAGCTGCATCCACCTCTGCAACATGGGAGAATCCCATCGATCAGCGAATTTAATTATAAAGTTCATAATAATTTAATAGACCCCAACCCTTAAATAACTTATTGGAGGGTTGTTTTCCGAATTCGTTGTTTTAGGGTTAATTGGCAATTATTAAAATAATCGGATAAAGTGAAGTTCAATGGCTGAAGTTTAAGTTATTTATGTCTATTGGTATTGAGTATGTATGTTCTACTGGTTCGGGAAATTGAAAATGCTGAAATTTTACTAAAATCGAATTCGATTGAAACCTAGCCTATACGAGAAAATAAGAAATCATCAAATGCCCTTTTTTATTTTATTTAATTAGGGACAATAAACAGCTACAATATAAATACATACACAGAAAGGATAATTAATAATATTAGCAATATTGGAACCCACTACATTATCCACATATTAACAAAAATATATGATAATGAGAGCCACTAGACAGGCAATAAGTATCTTATTACTTCTCTTATTAATTAAATAAATAAATAATCAAAAATATTAATAAAATCATGCAATGCATCTTTTACTATCTAAAACCCACCCATGTTCCTTCACTTGCCTGTGTGCCAGAGTCACGGCCTTTTTCGAACAACCCGCCCGCAAACCTTTAAGAGGGAACTCTAGCGCCGAGGAATTTCTGAAATAGGTATTTGGATAAACTATTGCCGTCGCACTGCTTCCAACCTCTCCCGGTAAAATGCGAAAAGGACAGTTGCAGCTCAGGCTGATTTTACCTACAAAAACGTTGACCAAAAGACGTTTCATATTCCGCTGTTTTCTTTTTCAAAACACGACAGATCTCAATGATTTTTATATAAAAATTTAGAGGAAAAGTATACCTATGCTTCTATTATTTTCTTTTTTGTCAAAATCTTATCACGTTTGTCAAATATTCATCTGAACATCATGGTAAGAATGGGTTATTTTTCTGCGATTTTGAAGTATCGTATTTCTTTTATTAATTAAGTTTCGGGAAAAATTAAATGATAGGGGCACGTATAATCACGGTGTAAAACTGTAGAAAAAAAAAATGCGCTAAAAGCATTATCCACGAAGAAAACAGCGGAATACGTTTGTATAGACTTAGCGAAAGCACCACTAGAGTTCCCTCTTAATATGGGTTACAATAACAAGGAATTTCGTAGCAAATTCGTAGCTGTACTACGAATAGCGTAGCATAGCCGCGCGATAGGTATCGGAGGCCAGTTAGAGCCGACCTTTACCGGTACTTATAACGTAAACAATATCACAATATGTAAGGTTAATTGAATAAGTACCTAATTTACTTGACTAATTTATAACCTATACTAATATATAAAGCTGAAGAGTTTGTTTGTTAATTTGTTTGAACGCGCTAATCTCAGGAACGACTGGTCCGATTTGAAAAAATCTTTTTGCATTAGATAGCCTGGCTTTAAGCTATATAGCACCACGGTCAATAGGAGCGGAGCATAACTAACTCCACGCGAACGAAGTCGCTGGCAGCCGCTAGTGAAATATATTTATAAAATATGTTGATATATGTACTACAATGTTTGCTCGCTATTTCGTGCAATTTTATTTCATAATAAGAGAAATTGTTCAAAATCTCATGATGACGCTACTTTCGACGAGGAAAAGTCCGCGCAGTCTTAATGTCATTTTAAAAGTCAACCTCAACCTCTCTTGATCAATGGCCTCTGTGGAATAGATACCACAATTTTGCCAATAACACGTGTAACAAATTTAAGAAATTCTTTGAAAATTTTATTTCACAATAATGGCGGATATCGTCAATGACAGTTGAAAAAAACGGCCGCGTGAACCATCTATGAGGGAGATTTGAGGCAAAGCCATGATGTGGCCACTATGCTGCGACACTTCAATGTTCTTTATGAATTATTTACTGAATGCACTTTTTACTACATGAATCACGCGCTTTTATTTAGTAAAGGACACTAAATAATTTTAAAAGTCCAATGAAAAATGCGCATGGCACTTATCTTAGCTTTGCTAGCTTAAAATGGGTTTTGTAGCATTCACATTGTTACAAAACCCATTTTATAAGTCAAAATCATAATCTATTTGAATTAAAAATTGGAATTCGAATGCTTATTCCTCTACGGTTTTGTTTAAAATTCTATTCTTTTTAATGACGCAAGTAACTGGATGTGGAAAATTAATTTCAAACTCTTTTGTTGTGACATATCAATATTATAACTTACTTACTAAAGAAATATGTTTAACAAATGTAAATAAACAATTTAATTGTAATTAATTATGAATAAACAGGATATCCTGAGATAAAACGTAGAATAAATTGTTAGTAATTAACCCTTTAAAGCAACAACACCTGAGGCTTTAATGGTAGGTACTTAACGGGATGGAACATAATAACGAACTTATTATTCATAATAAAGCATGATAACGTAAATTAAACATCGTTATCATCCGCCTAGCCATTTCTCACCTACGTTGAGGACGGGTTTCAGTCTTTTTTTTTTTATTAATTATAAACGAGCGCTTGACCGCAATCCCGCCTGATGGTAAGCAGTTACGCAATCGTTGATGGTAAAGCGCACTAGTTTATTAAGAGCCTAGTCACTCTAGCCTTGAAGACACTCAAATTGTAGTCCGACGGAAATACCGCCGCGGGCAAATTGTTTCAGTTCCTCGATGTACGCAGTATAAAGGAGGAAGCGAAACGCTTTGTCCGGATCTTAGTGGTGTTAACAACGTAAGGGTGGAAACTCGCCGTACGACGGGTCGTGCGATGGTGGAATGGAGATGGGAGAATTAAATCATGCAATTCCCTCGCACACTCCCCAAAATGCATCCTATAGAACACCGAAAGGCTGGCTACTCTACGCCTGTGCTTTGGAGACCGTCTCGAGTTAAATCTGGCCTCAGGGTCACCAATCAGCCTCTACGCCCGCCTCTCCACTGAATCCAAAGTGGTCAGGTGACACTTAGCAGAACTAGCGTAAATGTAGCTGCAGTACTCCACACACGAACGGACCTGGGTCTAACCTCTAAATGGAGCAAGTGTCCATCTGACCTCTACAATAATATACTAATAAGAATACTCTTTATTATGTACACCATATAGATAACAGAAAATAAGTACAAAGATTTTACAAAGGGTAACACAATGGGCGGTCTTATCGCTAATAGAGAGCTTTTATGCGTTATTTTTCCATAAACTCACATTTGTTTACGTTTTTGGCAAATTAAATGCGAATGCAGATTAGATACCTATCTATGGAGAAGAAATTAATTAAGGACAGTGTTTCAAATATCTATTTACCAACTACATATCTAGATAAGTAAGTACCTATCTACACATTGAATCTGCTTTAGAAGTCAAGCCAACACAACACTGGTTTAGAAACATAACAACACGCCAATTAGCCGTACTTACAATAATTATATAACCTGCGTACACGCACAGTCATGTGTTTTGCAACTCGATGGCATGCATATTGCCACATAAGTATGCTCCATATCCATTCTATGGTGGTCATTATCGCATAGTTAGCGTTGTTTAATGTTATGTCAGAGATTGTTTATTATCTATTATTTATTTGTAGAGTATCAGAACAGGTATCTACTCACACTTTAACTAATGCCCAGCCCTTGCTTCGCTTGGGTAAGTTACTAATGTAGCTACATATCAAATCACTAGCGGCCGCCAGCGATTTCGTTCGCGTGGAGTTAGTTATGCTCCGCTCCTTGCGCCTCCTGGATTAATGGGCTATCCAACGAGAATTTTTCAAATCGGATCAGTAGTTCCTGAGATTAGCGCGTTCAAACAAACAAACTCTTCAGCTTTATACAATATGTAAAGAAAACCCTGTCCGATCCGTGAAGGTATTGTTAGGTATCGATAAATATGTAAAGAAAACCCTGTCCGATCCGTGAAGGTATTGTTAGGTATCGATAACTGATTCTACTAATGCCTACAAAGACGGGCTAAACTTAAAAAAAAATTCCCTTAAAAAAATAAATAGTATTTCGCAAAAAGAGGTAACTTAAAACATGTGCGATAGGCCATACAGGCGCGGGCGGAGAGGGGCAGGGCACGCAGCACGCGGTCGCATCGCTATTCGCTCAGAATTATACCGCCAAAAAAAATGTTGTCACTTTTTAAAAATTACCAAATTTTGGGGAAGTTGCAATTTATTCACGGGAAAAAAAGGTTATTTCAAAATTCACTAGTGTTGTTACTATGATGATTATGTAAAATTTCATATGTTATTTGGTCATGTGTTTACCTAACCTTTACTATCCTTACGGGTCGGACAGAGTTTTCTTAACATATTGTATATGAGTATAGATTGAGATTTCAGTACAAAAACTAAGTTAAATATAACTTTATGTTATGCACATGATCCGGAATAAATGCTCTAAATGATCTAACGGGACTACGCTGTTATTTATTTTGTCGTTTTCTTAATAAAATAAAAACTAAATGATGCACTGAACTTAAATTTAGTTTAGTTTAATAATAAGGGAATCAGGGCCTTCCTCTCTGATTGAAGCTGGATCTAAAGAGTCTCTATGTGATACAAACTTTAGGTAGTCAGCTTGCTATCAACTTTACTGTTATACCATCTTTGTTTTACAGAAAAGGGCTGTTCGAGCCATTTATAACCTTGGTCCTAGAGAATCTCTTAGAGAAAAGTTCAAAGAGGTGAACATTCTGACTGTAGCTTCACAATATATATTTGAAAATCTTATGTATGTTCATAAAAATATCTCGAATTTTAAGAAGATAAGCGATATTCATAATATAAATACCAGGAACAAACACAATCTTGCTTTACATCACACTCGTCTCCACAGAGTAGGCAACTCGTTCATGGGTCAATTTATACACTTTTACAACAAGCTTCCCATGGACGTTCGAAACTTACCCATTAAACGATTTAAGAACCATATAAAGGCCAAACTTTGCAAAAAGGGGTATTATAAAATACACACAGATTATTTAGAAGACAAAAAAGCTTGGGAATGAGCTGCTCGCTCTGTTAAGCATTGTTAATTGTTATTAAGCAATATGCGTAATTATAAGGTAAATTATTGTAAACATTTTCATTTTTAATGTCTGGACTTGAAAAAAGACGATGATCCCTGAGTTTGTTTCGGCTATTTCTTCTCAGAGGTAGTCAGTTAGGAAATGCCGGCTTCATATAGTTAAAAAAATAAAATAAAAAATAAACATGACGTGTAAAAGTGATCAGTGATCCTACTTGCTTAATAAACGATTTCATTTCATTTCATTTCATTTCACTGTAATTTGTAATCTGTACATTCTGTTAAGACGAGCCATTTGCTCAGTAGGATTTTCCACCAATGCTTAAATGACGAAATTCCACACACACTTTCATTTCATCCTATTCAATAGGAGACGGATTAATTATCATAAACCGATACTTAGTGGTTATCGAAGTCGTGGTGACCTAGTGGTTGAAACACCAGCCTCTCAAGTATGAGTGCGCGGGTTCGATTCCAGGTCAGGCAAGTACCAATGTAACTTTTGTAAAGTTATTTGTACTTTCTAAGTATATCTTGAACACCAATGACTGAAGGTGAAGGAGAAACATCTTGAGGAAACGTGGAAATCACAAACCCGCATTGAACAAGCGTGGTGATTACGCTCAATCCTTCTCTGAATGAGAGGAGACCTGTGCCAAACAGTGGGACGATAAAGAAAAGGTTGATGATGATACTTAGTGGTTACATTTTCCCGCTGCAGATAACTGCTGTACTAATCTACTAATTTCATGCTGCTAGACCAAGGGCAGAGAATGAATTACTGAATTTAATTATTTTTTTAAAAGGAAGAGACTCTGACACGAGAACTAATATAATAGGTTCTCCACCAAGGCTTCTATTTTTAAACATCATCATGCCAATCAATTACCAATTAATTCCATTTACAAGCCAAAATGCATACAAAAAGCAAGTTTTAATCAAAACTATTACAAAAACATCAATCATCACTTATCCATTGAGCGCATCCGCGGGTGACTTGCGCTCGCGCCGATGACGTCACGCGCCGTGAATCCGTGATCGATCGATCGGAAACAGCAACACATTAATCAGCTGACACTAGGAAGTGATATCGCTCATAAAAGCTTATCTTAATCTAAGTAAGTTGCAGCTAGATACACATATTTCGTGGTCTCTTTCATTATTTCTAACTTTTATTATTTTTGCTCGGCTCCTTAGAATACTAGTGTGATGTCAAATAGCCTTTGTCATTAATTGGGCTATCACATACAAACTGATTTTTTCAAATCCGAGTACCAAGTAGGAGTTCCAGAGATTAGCGCTTTCAAACCAACTAACAAACCGTTTAGCTTTATAGTTAGTTTAAAAAGAATAATATAGAAGAGAGAGTATGGTAGATCTGGTCATATTTTATCTAAGATAATATCAATACTCTGTCAATTTTAATAGTATTGATTGATTAGAAAACCGATCGTAACCTAACAGATGGAAAAATGCCTGACGTTTCGATTTATCTCACAGCTCCAGTCTAAACATGTAGCATTGTGTCATATTAATGTCATCGCGATCACTGAAAATTACGGGGGTGAGGCAAGGTAGATCTTTACGATCGAATCATACCCAACTATTTTGTGTTACAAACTACACGGGAACTTATACAGGATCATTAGCGTTTATTTGTCTTACACACTGCAGTACATTAATAACTAATGTTCCTATGTTCCCTACAAATAAACGCTAATGATCATGTATAAGTCCCCGTTTATTCTTTGATTAGTAATTGGGGGAGTTCATATACTTACAATATGTAAAGAAAACCCCGTCCGACCCAAAAGGATAATAGACGTTAGGTATACACATGACCAAATAGAATATGAAATTTTACATAATCATCATAGTAACAATACCAATGAATTTTGAAATAATCTTTTTTCCGCGAATTAGTTCCAACTTCCCCAAAATTTGATAATTTTTAAAAAAGTGACAACACCATTTTAGACAGTATTCTTATGAGTGATGCAACCACGTGCCGCGTACCCTGCCCCCCTTCGCCCGCGCATGTATACCTACCGTGTTGCCTACCGCACATGTATTAAGTTACCTCGCTTTTTTCGAAATAATATTTATTACATATTTTTAGGGGTATTTATTTTTTAAGTTTAGCCCGGCTTTTTAGGAATTAGTAGAATCAGTTATCGATACCTTCTCGGATCGGACAGGGTTTTCTTTACATATTGTATGTTCTACGAGATTTCTATAGGGGACAGCTGCCCCCGATATCACTAGGCCATCACTGTTATATGTATGTATGGTGGACGTACATACTCGTAACTCACTCCGTCGTTGGATCGGTGGATAGCCGGCAAACATGAAAAGTCAGGAACAGTAGCAGATGATATTATCTTCCGGCATTGTTTATAAAAGTCGACGGAAGTGGGAAATCTTAATAAAAAGCTTTAATACACAGGCATTAGAAGGCAACGTGCCAACAACGTATTGATTTTCTTTGTATGTATTTCATATTGATATAAATTCAATGCATCGCTTTGTCAATGGCTCCACGATTAAGCTGAAGGGTTTATTAGTTGGTTTGAAAGCGCTTATCTCTGGAACTACTAGGTACTCGGATTTGTAAAAATCTTTTAGCATGTGATAGCTCAATTATTTAGGAAGGCTATTTGATATTATGATGATAAATAATCAATATCTTATACGCGGTAACACATTTTTCGCAACACTTACAAAGGCAGTCTAGGTGGGTACTTCTTTTTCGTCATCAACAGATGAGGTGGCGAGATCTCTACTAAGCACGATCACATTTATTTCAGCCTAAAGACGTCCATTGCTAGACATAGGCCTCCCCCAAGAATCTCCACGACGACCGGTCAGGCGCTAGGCGCCTCCCGCATCCAGCGGTTTCACGCGACCTTCACCAGGATCACATTACCAAAAATATCTAGAATCTCCTCTAGAATATCGTAAATCAAGTATAAGGTAGCATTACCAATCAGGCTCTGTATTATCTATCACCCACCATTGTACATATTGTTCGGCATTTCCCCTAAAGCCCACATTTACTACTTAGAATCTGACGCCATTAATAAAGCGTATATCTGAAATGATAATATTTCAATTTAATAGCACTAATTATTTGCTTTCCGAAGCACGTAAGACCCATTTACGAAACTGGGGACAGCTTGATATAAATCCCCGAAAACCATATCTTTGTCAAAGTCAGTTAGCAACACTGGGTGAAGCATTGTTTATGGCTTTATAAACTCCACTGGCAACACTGATACTTGTAAAGATACCATAGACGTACGCCCGTGCCTTGAATGTTTAATTATGGACTAAATTCAGGCGGAAGCTATTACATGCATTGATAACGACAGCAAACAGCTAAAGGAGTGATTTGAATATTTGCATAGAAATTCTCCTAATCTCTGTAGAATTGCTATTAAGTGACGCGAAACTGCCCTATTAATGTAATTACTATTATATTAATTGGTACTTTTAATGAATTATAGTCTTATTTTGTAGATCGTGATAAGACGTCGTTTTTGCTAATGTCAAGGTGTTTACTTTAGTTAATTTTATTGGGTGATTAGACGGAGGAAATAATACCTAAAAGTTTACTTTAAATAAGGTATAAAATAGTTTGTTTGGAAATAGAATAAAGACAAATTTATTCTAGCAGCCACTAAGTATTGAAGCTTTAGTTCATGAAACAATGTAAGTATCTGAATGTTCTAGAAAAAGAAAGTAGGGCGAGTCCTTTCCACAAATCTCTTATTCTTCTTTTCATTTTGAAGGCTGCGGACAGGACTAAAATAATAAATATCTTCTGTCCTTTTCAAAATGAATTGGAAGGAAAGAGATGCACTCAACTTTAAATTTAACTTATTTTATGAATAAGGGTATCGTCGTCTATATCACCGTATTACTCGCCATTTAATCCTAAAATAATTCAGTAAAAATAAATCAAGGCATGACTACAAACAAAGCAGTCTCCAGTCAGGCTTTATCTCAATAGATCTCTACTGGAATTTACATCCGATGATGTCACCGAGAAAGTACAATTTCAACTTGGTAGCGATTTAGAATGAAACTCAACACTTTTTCGATAAATATCTTTAAACATAAATCTGTTATTCAATCATGAGATTTTCTTAGTAGTTTTCAACGACTCTTCATATAATGAGTTCAGTATTTTTATTCATTGCGACATCTACGAAGCTTCCTATCCTGAGTCATCATTCATCATCATCATCATCATCAGCCCCTACTCGTCCACTGCTGGACATAGGCCTCCTTCATGGCACGCCAACAAGCTCGATCCTGAACAGTTCTCCGCCAGCCACTACATCATTACCCAGCCACATCAGCTACCTATATCATTAGCCAGTCATCATTAGACTACAGCGATCCACTATTAGGCATAAGTCTTTTTTATAAATAATTTATAACCTATAACCCCCCTATTTTTTATAACCTTCACTGCAATCCTGCCTGATGATAAGCATTGATGCAATCGTTGATGATAAAACGCGCTCATTTAAACATATTCACTCAAAAAAACTGAGTGAACGGGAAGGAAGACGGCCGTTGAGCTAGGTGATGCAATGTTAAGCCCAACAACACTACGAACGATGCTGAGCCAGAGGGAGATCGATCTGAAGAGCCTCCACGACCAAACTCTAACACAACAACATTTGGCGCATCGTACCCGGCACACATCGCAGCACAACTGCTCACACCTGTCCTCTGTACGGCTTCACCAGCCATCATACCGGAACGCAACGAATCGCTTGGCGGTAAGACTTTGTCTGGTGGGTGGTAGCTTCTGTCGGCAGCCGATGTTATGGCGTACCACCGAGAAATCTCTCCAATTACAAGCCATTCAGCTCATTTAAGTGCTTCGCTCCACCTAGTTGACGACGCGCGGCGTCCTACCATGCATTTGCTTATCCCACGGTGTCCACTCAAGCACACATCTACCTCAATGGTTATTGGTTCTACTTCCACGTTCTTTTCGTAGAAATAATTATCTATTCGTTCGATATCATCAGTATATCTGTATCTTTAATCAGATAACTAAATTAATTGCTTCATTGCAAATAACAACTAGAACTGGGTCTACAAACAAGTTAAGCGCGAAAATGACTTAAACATACAAATTATAATATCGCAGTCCAGTTATTAAGGCGTCTGGCCACAACCGCTTATTACTAGTAATTGGACGGCGCCGCGTTCAGATTGAGAGCTAACGATAGTAATTGGATGAGCTCCGGTGTCGTAATTAGGAGTATACTGTAGGCTAAGCTGTGTGAAATTGTGTTGAGAAATATCTAAACCGATAAAAAGAAAAGTGTTGATAAAGGAAAAAGTCTTGTGACTATTAGAAAATGTACAAACCGCAAAACTTAAATTTTATCCCTTTCAGTAGGTATTCTTTTTTTTTTAATAATTATATCTAGTCCTTGACTGCAATCCCGCCTAATGGATCACTAGTTTATTCACTTAAACAACTTAGGAATAGGAAGGATGACGGCAGTTGAGCGAGGAGATGCAATGTTAAATCCAAAACCAACACGACCAACGATGCTGCGCCAGAGAGAGATTGATCTGGAGACTCTCCACGACCAAACTCCCGACATAGCAACATTTGGCGCATCGTACCCGGCACACATCGCAAAACAACTGCTCAGACCCGTCCTCCGTACGGCTTTACCAGACATCATGGAACACGACGAATCGCTTGGCAACATGACTTTGTCTGGTGGGTGGTAACTTCTGCCGGTAGCCGATGTTATGGGCTACCACTGAGTAAATTCTAACTTTTAGAATGGTGAATCTGTATAAAGAACCTAGGTATGTATAATTATTATTATGTAAAAAGAATAGACGAAATGTGGGTGTAGGTAATTCGATCATACAGTCGTGTGCTAGTATATTTTGAATTGAATTTTATTCTTTATCCATATTATCGGAAAACTTTTTTTCTTATTCGTATAATGGTCCATTTATTTTATCTGTGGCATAACAAATAGTGATTTGCATACAATGCTGGTAATTACCGGTACAATACGTGTATATTGACATAACACCCACGGTGAGGCGATTATAAAAACGACCAGTGTGTTCAAAGTTCTCTGACTAGTCCATGTTTACAGATCATGTATTTTTTGAGATATTTTTACTGGTGAGTCAATTAAAATAGGTTTGATTTTCGAATTTAATACTCGTAGATATCTAACAACTATATTCATAAAACTAGCTTTCCACCCGCGGCTTCGCTCGCGTGGAGATCGGTAAAGTCGCGCTTTTTAGATTTCCCTCGGGAATATAATGTAATGGGTATGTAATGGGGATAAAAAGTACCCTATTTTTAAATACGGACTTCTAACTTTACGTTTGAAAAATTTCAAAACAATCGGTTCAGTAGTTACGGCGTGAAAGCGGAACAAACAAAGAAACAAACTCACTTTCCGATTTATAATATTACTAGCTTTCCGCCTGCGGCTTCGCTCGCGTGGAGATCGGTTATATCGCGCTTTTTTAGATTTCCCTCGGGAATATCATTTTTTTCGCTAAAAAAGTACCCTATTATTTAATAAGGACTTCTAACTTTACGTTTGAAAAATTTCAAAGCAATCGGTTCAGTAGTTACGGCGTGAAAGCGGAACAAACAAACTCACTTTCCGATTTATAGATAATATTAGTAAGGAGGAGGAAGGAACTAAATTTCAGTTCAGTGTATCTTTTTCTTTCTTTACAGAAGATAAATATTAGTTTCATCATAATCATAATCAAGCTATATTGTTCCCACTGTTGGGACACAGGCCTCCTCTCGATGAGAGAGAGGTGGCCGTAATCTACCACGCGGGCCCAATGCGGGTTGATAGATGTCACATGTCTTAGATATTTTTATTTTGGCTCTAGGACCTGCCTCCTCATGATATTTTCCTTCACCGTTTTGAGAGTAGTGGTGATGAAATAATTTACTAAACACAAAGTAGCGAGCAGCGTTCGCCTACGATATCGGTCGGGGCTTACAAGTTGTTGGTCGTGGGTTTAAACCCCATCAGGCGCTTTTTTTTATTTTTAATAATAATAATAATATTTATTCAATAAAAATTTACACAATACTGTAACATAAAAACTAACAAAATATTCGTATACAAATACGATACAAATATGTTATTGTCTAAATAATAACTAGGTCATAAGTGACTAAAAATATACTTAAGGTCATACAGAACGTATTATTGAACAGAGAATCATGTAAAATTAGCGACATGCCCGAGCATTTATTCGAGTAAAATTAGTTTAGTTCTGTCAATTAATTAGTCTGCACATATACATATATAATCAGCCTATAATGTTCCCACTGTTGGGACACATGCCTCCTCTCGATGAGAGGGAGTGGGCCATAATCTACCACGTTGGCCCAGTGCGTGTTGGTCATTAATGTGAATTAGTCCGCACCTGGCGTAAATTGACGTATCTATGCCACCATGTTTTTTTTTTAATCACGTCTAATCTGTCGATGGTGTATCATAATTTGACAGGCTTCAGGACTAAACTAATATCAATATGTAATTTTCCATCCTCTTCATAATGAAACTGAAAGAAAAATATACATTTGACTTCAAATTAGTTCAGTTTGTGAACAAATGAATCGACGCCATTGGTTAGGGACTTTTGAAACATAAATTTTTGACGTTAAACGTCACTTAAATTTCGTCTAAAAATCATCGTTTCTTTTCTTAAATGACTAGACTAAACTCTGATTTTTAACTTGCTTAAAATGCTTATGTTCAAAATGACAGCTGCGATGATAACAATAATGTTATTGGCAAAATAAAATGGTTGATCGAAGTTGCTACTTTAGCCTAGCAACTAGCAAATAAAAAATTATAAAAAAAATACTTAACTGAACTTGGGTTGTACGATCTTTGTGGATTATATTATATCTAGAAACGGTGATCTATGATCCATTAAGGTCACTTATAAAACCAATATTTTTCCTTTGGATTTCTACGAACACAATCATTTACCTAATAAAAATTTCTTAACTTACTTGCGTTATTTAGCCTTGTGAATTTTTTTTTTATCACTATACAATATGTAAAGAACACCCTGTCTGATCCGTGAAGGTATTGTTAGGCAGCGATAACTGATACTAATAATGCGTACAAAGCAGGGCTATATTTAAAAAAAATCCCGCTATAAAAATAAATATTATTTATTTCGAAAAAGCGAGATAACTCTATACATGTCCGGTAGGCAATACGGTAGGCATACAAGCGCGGGCGAAGGGGGACAGGGCACGCGGCACGTGGTCGCATCACTCATAATAATACTGTCTAAAATGGTGTTGTCACTTTTTAAAAATTACCAATTTTTGGGGAAGTTGGAATTAATTCGCGGAAAAACAAGATTATTTCAAAATTCATTAGTATTGTTACTATGATGATTATGTAAAATTTTATATTTTATTTTCCTTTTTGGTCGAACGGGGTTTTTTTTACATATTGTATGTAAGTAGTTACCTACATTTTAAGGAATAAATCATTTCCATGCTAATATTATTCACTTTGTTTTATCGTTCCATAAATAATTGAATTTACTCAAAGTCAAGATAGCAGGCATCTGCTATTGTCGGCAACATCTCAGATCTCAGGCCATTGTACTTAGAGCCTATTTTAGTCAAAAGCTATGCGCAAGTGCAAGTGGGCACATAAAATGAGGAGTTAAGACTTTTTGGAAACGTCTGACACTTTTTGTGTTTACAGGAATAAACATTAGAATGGCTAGTTGAATGAACTGCTTAAGATTCTCCTTGGTTGGTTAAGTTAAGGCATTTGGGTTTATTCTACTAACTGTTGATACCAAAGGGGGTTATTTATAGATGGTAATTAAAGTTAAGTGACGTTTAAACGTCAATCATGTATGGTTAGACAGTCTTAAATCATTACTCAACGCAACATTTATGAATAAAGGAGAGAGTTTAAATGGGTGAATAAAAGGGGTCGTAGAGGCACACACACCTTTTTATTCATCCAAGTCCTATTAATCTAAATACTTACGACGAATTGGTAAAATTACAATTTCGGTGTACAGACAACAGCTCATCAAGCTACTAACTTACCTAAACTTTAAGGCTCGAGGTTGATTAGGAATATTTGACAGTTTCGGGTAGCTTGGCCTGCTGTCCTCCGTACAATAGAGCATATTATTCTACATACAATACAATTTAGTACCAAAAAACACAAATAATTTCCAGGTAATGCTATAATATTATAAAGAAAGCCTTAATGGTGTCCTAAATAACATGAGAAAGCATTTTAATGTTGTTTACCCAACTACGCCGCCGACACAACGATTATAAAATTCCTAGCTAAGTATCATGTACGTATCTAACAATAACATGAAAATCGCCATGTCCACAGTTTTTGCACAAAGCGGATGTTTAGAAATCTGTGAATCAGATCAGAAGAACTAGGACACTCCGCAGGATGTCTGCTAGCTGCTAGGGTCGGCAAACAGAAACAAACAAATATCTAGAACAAACACTTACCTACTGAACTTCTCACAACATTGTTCTTTTTGATCTATAAGTTTCGCTCTAAATATTGGTATTTGACTAAAAAAAACTAATTAGTCCGTCAGTCAGATTTCCAAAAAATACTAGACACGTATTTTTTCTTTTGTCATATAAACAAAAAATGAAGACGACACAGCGCATTGAAAACTCGTGGGACGTCACTGACAGCTACACTTTTTAGCGGCCAGTGACGTCACCAGCCACCACTCCTGATCTTTGATGCCTTTTATATTTGCCAATTTTTATTGATTTGATAAAACAAAATATACGTTTCTAGTATTTTTTTTTGAAATCTGACTGTCGGACTAATTAGTTTTTTTTAGTCAAATACCCTATTGGATTGGATATTGGGGTTTAAAGTGGTAAAGCGGTTGCGATCCCAGCTTATAAGCAGCATCCAAATTGCGGAACACATTATTACTATGAATTGGAATCATATTGCTAATCCATTGCTCCATATGATCGAAAAATGTGTCTGTTCAGCAACGTAAATAACGCAATGAATGCTGTGGAACTGTCAAAATGAAGCCCATTGCTTCTGATAATGTGTTGCGCAATTACCCTGCTGATTGTGGGTTTCAGTCCCGGCAGGCGCTTTGATTTTCGTAAATATTTTCATCAGCACTGATCTCAATACGGCGGAGAAAAAAATTGTGAGGAAACTACATGTACTAGAACGAAAAACTCGAAAGCATATTATATCTGCCAACTCGTACTAGTTCAGCCAGTGAGTTTGTGAGGTGTCCCAGCAGAAAATTACTAGTATTTTTTTTTTATGGCTCTGGTTACACGCAACCCGCCGCGTTTATATTTATTATGTGAAGTTGTGAACCGCCGCACTCACATCAACTTCAGACACGCACCGATAGGTTTCACTGGAGTACTTCATTCTTTCTTAAATACATACATAGGTACATGAGCTATAAGCTGAATTTGCTTTAGTACAAATGATAATAAATATGTCGTGAATAACGACATTATTTTAATAAAAGTTGCTCATTTGCTGCACGCTGTGACGTTATTTTGTAATGGCGGCACGTGAATATAGTCGTTTTGGAAAGTGGAGATTGTCGAACGGTGACTTCGCTTTGAGGCGCGGACTAGGGCACTTTTCCGGGACGAAACTGTCGGTTTGCCTATTTAAATTATTATTGCCAAGATTGGAGGGTATATGTACACTTCGTGCTTTAATTTAAAAATTCACCTACGAAATGGAGCCCTTACCACCACACCATGATAGTGACCACCCTATCGCTCCGCCGTCATTGACGTCGTCAAATAAGACTGAGCTGGCATCTTCTGGGCACGCTTGTTCTATCATAGACTTCGTCCATCGTTTTCTTATAGACAAGACTCAAGATCGCGGTCACATTCGCATTAAGTATTTACAAATCATCATCATCATCAGCCTCTACCTGTCCACTGCTGGACATAGGCCTCCTTCATGGCACGCCAACAAGCTCGATCGTGAGCAGTTCTCCGCCAGCCACTACCAGCCACCTTTTTGATGTCGTCGCTCCATCTCGCCCAAAGGCGTCCTACGCTACGTTTGCTGAGACGCGGTCTCCACTCGAGGACTCGTTTACCCCATCGGTTGTCGGTAATTAATTGGTATAAATGCTTATCCCAAAAATTCGAGGACATGTTATATACTCTTCTATGCACATAATTGAAATGCTATGATTCAATTGAATTAAAGTATAATATAAGAAAACACACACTGTTCGGTGTGTAGAATAGTGCCACGTTATATTAATATTGTCTGATGGAGACGAGAGATGGAGCTTAGAGAGATTGTTATTTGAGGTGATTTATTTAAACTAATTATATATAATTATAGTATATATTATGTATGTATACAATATGTAAAGAAAACCCTGTCCGATCCGTGAAGGTATTGTTAGGTATCGATAACTGATTCTACTAATGCCCAAAAAGACAGACTAAACTTTAAAAAAAATCCCCCTAAAAAAATAAATATTATTTCGCAAAAAAAGGTAACTTAATACATGTGCGTTATGCAACCCCTTCCGCGGGCGCAGGGCGGGGGGCGGGGGGCAGGGCACGCGGCACCTGTGACGTGGTCGCGTCGCTATTCGTTTATAATAATACCAGTGTTGTCACTGTTTTAAAAATTACCAAATTTCGGGGAAATTGGAATTAATTCCCGGGAAAAAAGGATTATTGCAAAATTCATTAGTATTGTTACTAAGATAATTATGTAAAATTTTATATTATATTTGGTCAAGTGTTTACCTAACCTTTATTATCCTTATGGGTCGGACAGGGTTTTTTTTACATATTGTATATATGTTTATATGAGTCTTGGTACTTGAAATATACTAAATTTATTATTTATTAACTAACTTTACAGTTATTATTCACATTGAGTGTTTGACAACCTTATCATTACTAATTAATTGTTATTATTTTCTTTAGCAATTTGTTTTGTTTGAATACGGCAATGTCGTCAGCATTATAGTTTGTATTTAATTTGAAAGAGTTTACGTCGCATGATAAAAGGCTTATAATATAAACATGTTCTATTAATGTTACATATTAATTTTGTAATACACATAAGTAGCACCTGGCAACATTAAATTTGCAAAAAAGTGTGCACATTTCAATGACATTTTCTCCAATTAATCTGACTTGTTATTGGAATCTAAATAACAGATAATGTCGCCAGCTAATGGTATTTTCTACAAGCACCATTATCGCACATTACAGCCCAAGGGAATCAGTCGAATTGTTCATAAAACTGCTATAAACTCTTCCGTGCGCCTTGACACATAGTAATAAACCCAACATTAGCTGGTATCATTGGCACATCATAGTTACACCGTCAATTAAAACAACTGACGTGTATAACAGTAATTTCCTTATCAGATCTCTTTTCATATTCATTATTTTTTGTGTGGCAACACTGCAAGGTTGCGTCGATCTTCGTAGGAATTGTTTAACTGAATTAGATTTTGATGCAAATTACTGGTTTTCCGGGCGCCATTGTTTTGGCTTGCTAAATTAGTACGCATATATGAATTATAATTTGTTGTTTGTGATCATAATTGTCCCTTTACTCACGGGATAATATTAGTTAGGTTAGAAACAAAACTGAATTTGTTAATGGTCATAGTTTTATGAAAGTTATGCATTAGATAACTCAATTTAAATAGTTAAGTAGTTAAAGTTTGTTTTATTATGCCCACGCATTATCGGATGAAATTCCAGTCCTTATCTAAAGTATCCCTGAAAATTAATCACGCTGAATTTCCGGAGGCAAACTCGTACCAACAGAACCTAATGGTACACAAATGGGCAGCCATCCATTCCGGCACCATCTGTCTGAACCATTACTTCATTCACCCACACAGTAATTAATGTCCAAACAAACAGTCATTAATTTTAATTAACTAATTCCATTGAACTTACTCTCTTTGACAATACCATTAACGAAATGTAAAGTAAACTTTTCATCGGGTAACTTTTTTGACAGATTCGACCGCCATTTGAAAAACATTTAACGTGGCTGACAGTTGGGTTGTAACTTTTGACATTGCTTCAGGCTGTTATTAATCGCTGTTAGCTTTAGAGACAAAAGCTTTTGTGAAAGGTCAGATTTGGGGCAAGGACTTCTGGCTATAGATAAAAGTTAATAAAATATAAACCGTACTAAACTAACGGAAGTAATAAAGGCTATGGTTACGAATATCACGAATTGATTAATTCACAGACCTTTAGAAGAAGAACTGCAAGAGTAATTTTACCACCCACAGTAAAAAGTACTTCTAGAACTTTTCAACCCTAAGTAATTCTAGAACTTTTTTTTGATGTTCTTGAATCTGATTTCCGATCCTCTAAAGTCTAATGTAACAACATTGGCATACACAATGGCTGGAAAATGAATGCGCGAACTGTAGGCGTTACATGATAATTCATGACATAACCCCCTAGATATAAATTATTTCGTCAAAATACGTAAAAATACATTAACAGCTAATTTTGTTTTAAATACCCGATGAAACATGTCCTTGCCAGCTGCCTCTATATGTTTTAGAACATTGAGGAGTTCAGTGAAATGACAAAATGAAGTCGTAGTAGTTGTTACGTGTTTTCTTTTTGAGTACCAACGTATTTTTTTTTTTTTCAAAACCAGAGTCTTCTTTAATATTAATGGCCATGTCAACTTGAGTACAAAACTGGTTGAACAATCATAAATATCATCGTAATTCCTCTGAGGAACATTTTACTGACTTTATCTGATGATATTCGTTTCTACGAACTCCTGTACGAAGACTTCGACGCTCACAGAAGGTCACAGCAGCTCAACTCAACTATCTCTGGTTGACAAAAGCATTGTATATACTCATGATCACACGTCTCGCCTTGACTTGCGCAATTCAATGAACATTGGTTAAGTAACGTGATTATCCAACTCGAGTCGTGGGAATCGTCACAGCTTCTGTAACCGACACACTGCTCTTTTGAGCTTTGTTTTTGTTATTAAACCTTTGTGCAGTGTGACTTGTTTAGATGCTGCTTAAGGTTGGTATACAGGGCCTTTACAAGCTGGTATCAAGTCTTCCTGGCCAACGTGGTGATTATGTAAAACATTCTCAGTAGTAATGGGTTTCATTTTGACACTTAAACAATATTTATGGCGTTACTAGCTTTCCGCCCGCGTTGAATTCGGTTATATCGCGCCGTTTTAAACGACACACGGCGCCATCTATCGCCGAACTGGTATGAAGCTAACAATAATAATTTGTTTTCCCTCGGAAATGTAAATTTTTTCCGGGATAAAAAGTAGCGTATTATTTAATTCGGACTTCTAACTTCACGTCTGCAAAATTTCAAAGCAATCGGCCTCCTAATCGGCGAACACATTTTTGTTAAATGATTGCGACTAGTTGGCATCAGTTGGGATCGCTCGGACCGCCCATTGGTCCGTTTGGACCAAACGATCCCAACTTGTCGCAATCATTTGACAAAAATGTGTTCGCCGATTAGGGGGTGGTTTAATAGTTACGGCATGAAAGCGGAACAAACAAATAAACAAACAAACTCACTTTCCCATCTATACTAATATATAAAGCTGAAGAGTTTGTTTGTTTGTTTGTGCGCGCTAATCTCAGGAACTACTGGTCCGATTTGAACAATTCTTTTTGCGTTGGATAGCCCATCAATCCAGGAAGGCTTTAGGGTATATAACATCACGCTGCGACCAATAGGAGCGGAGCATAATTAATTCCACGCGAACGAATCGCTGGCGGCTGCTAGTTTATAATATTAGTAAGATTTACGTTGTTGAGAACAAACATTTCTCGAATACATAAAGCATTGGATTAGCAACATCCTCCATCCAATCCATCAAAATGATTCTGATTCTGATTAGGAGTTACACACTTAGGGCGCTGGGCCTATTGTGGCATCATTGAAAGAAAAAAAAAATCAGTTTGACAGAACCTTTCCGAGGCTTTCTTTTGGGAAAGATAAAATAACAGGTGTTTTCACGTCCTTCATATATTTCATGGACACGTGTATTCCCATTTAAAAACACAGCCTGTACATTTATGGTCAACTTGAGAATGTTCATGTTCCCATGTTTATTGCGTTATAAATGGGTTATGATGCCTCAATGAGGTAAACAATTGCTTCTGTCATGTGTTCATGTCGCAATGTTACATGTGTAGATGAGATTATATGAGTAAGTACCTACTCGTGTGAGAATTGACAGATGGATGGATATGTTTCATCGTTTATAAATAAGGTCATTAACAAGTTCAAAATTAACAAGTTCAGTATGCCTTTTGGCGGGACATAGCATGGACAAAAATTCTTTGTACATAACATCTGCATAACTGTACCCTGTGTTCACAAGATTAATAAATGAATTTGAAAATATTTTTTTCCTCATTAACCCTTTGAGTGTCTTAAGTTACCCAGTTCGACATAAGAAAAAATGCTCCAAATGTCTTAAGCTACACTTAAGGGCTTGGTTAGGATTGGTCGACAAATATCCCTGGACGACTAACAGCCTACCTTCGCTCTCTTTCGACGTAAGGCATTTGGAGAATTTTTAAACTTTACCACCAAGGAGTTTATGATCCAATTACTTTTAGGTAAATATACAACGTGTAACAAAAAGGGTATATACATACCAAGGGCATGGCATCTTTAGATGATATCAAACGACATCGGAAGGGTTTCAACTCAAAATAAAATACTCAAAAAATTGGTACCAAATTTTCGGTTTCGTGTGTTTCTTAAAATCAAATCATAACAACCGTGGCAGCACACTACATCGTTAATAACTACTCGTTACCCGTCACGTTACTTGCCAAAATCCGATAAATGTCTTCAATATCTCTGTGTGACTAGTATGATAGTAGCCTATCACAGGCGGTGTTTTTCCTCATAACTTCCTAACATAAAGAGATAGGATTAAAAACCCTTCCAATATCGTTTGATATCATGTAAAGATGCCATGCCTTTGTTATGTATATACCCTTTATGTTACACGTTGTATAATTTCGTTTTGTTTTGTTTAAAAATAATGATATACCTATTGTACTGACGGCAGCAGCTCAGGCTGCTCTAAACTGTCCCAATCAATCTTGAGACTTAATTCTATATCTTCTATTATTCTTGCCGCCAAGCGATTGGTCGTGTTCCGGCATGATGTCTGGTGAAGCCGTACGGAGGACGGGTCTGAGCAGTTGTGTTGCGATGTATGCCGGGTATGATGCGTCAAATGTTGTTGTGCCGGGAGTTTGGTCGTGGAGGAAAAAAAATCAATAAAGGTGAAAATTTCATAAAGAAATATGACAGATCTTAGTAGTCTGTACCTACCACTAGTCTCATTTGTTATTAAATAAACTACTATTACTAATCCTTTCTAATTTTATCAGTAGACATTGCATAAGTTCTGCTCAGTTATAGTCTATAATAAACATCACTCGATCACTAAGTTATATGACATAGTCATTAGTTATCTAGAAACCTGTAAGACAGCATAATATGCCCGACTATAAGAAAAAACGAACCAACAAACATACCTAATTAATCCATAACTAAAATATGCGTTTTTTGTGACATCAGCGCTTCATTTTGATACGAATTAAAAACATTAACTACTTTATTAGCTTAGCGCCATGTTACATTGCGATTTACAAAAAAAGGAAATAAAAGTGATTTGGATGCGTGTACGCAACTTCCTGCGGGCAGTCGCGTGCACTGACGTCATTAAAATAGGGTGACAATGAACAGATAGTGTTCGACTGTGTAGACTGATATAACAAACCCTCCACTTACTGTGACCTAAAATATGTGTCCCATTTAAAGTATTGATTTACCTATAGGCAGTATAAGTAGGGCACAGATTATATGGCACAATTGAGACATTTAGTTGCCATATTTTGTCTGAAAAAATAATAAAGGCGCTTTATTTGGTTGGTATGATCTCTGTTTATATTTTCCGGAAAAATTAATTCAATTTCATTAGTTCAACATTTTCTAATTTACAGCACAAACTCATAATCCGGACGCCAGTCGAAAATAAAAGTAAAAAAAAATCACAATTTTCCCGCCACGCCGCGTGGTGTTGCCAGCGCGTGCGTGTAACAATTAGGGCGCGACGCTTCACCATTACTCTGTGAATACATTAATTAAACAAGATAAATAACTGTTGGAATACGACATATATTCACTTTGTTTGATAAGTGATAATACATTCGCATAGTTTCACAACTTTTTGCTTGAATGCGTGAGAAAGTGGCAACACTGGCAACTTTCTGTGAGGTGATATTGATACTTCGATGTGATTGTGAGACTGAGGTCTTACTCAATAGATACATATATACATTCATGCCTACTCTATATAGTTACGTAGATATGTATAAAGAAACAAATGAGAAGATTATTTAATCTTTGAAAAATATTTTACTATCAGACTTAGAGGATTTTAATAATGATTAATTATGGATTAAAGTAGTGGGAATAAAACTGTGCTTCAGCTGCTAATGTAGCTTGAATGCAGTCATGCTTTCTAATCAACTGTCCTTAACTTACTTATGTACTTCAAATTCGTCCATTACATAGAATCATTTAAAATTCTTGGCCAAATCATGAACATTTTTTTTAAGTATTCTTTGCCCTACACTTGGAATTTCTCCTATATCGTGGGCGTGTTTAAAAACAACTACTTGTAGGTCATACAAATATTTGTTCCGAGCGGGGATCGAACCCGTGACACGCAGCGCAGTAGTCAATAGTTTAACCCCTGCGGCAACCGTGCCGTCAAATTGAAATAAAAACATACCCCCTTATTCATAAACACTGCGTAAAGTTAACTAGTGATAAGCGATTCTTTAACCATACATTTTTGACCGTGTAAGGTCACTTATCTTTAATTATCCTTTATGAATAAACGCCGCAGAGTGTAAGCGGTTTATTCATAAACGATGATGAAGTTTAAGTGATGTGCGGACGTCTAAAATCTATGTTTAAACAATCGCTAACCACTTAACTTTAAGCAGCGTTTATGAATAAGGGGGTATGTTTACATCTGAGGAAGCTAAATTGTATGCCCATTTTACTTTTCGTTACGGTATAATTTATTAATTTGCGTGCACTACAATATCTTTACAAAAAATCATTAAATAGAAGCTAATATTCGATCCACCTTCAGCCATATTTACGTCAGTCTTTGTTCTCTTATAATATTTGTAAAGAATTAAATAGTTTGTCGTCTGGGGCAACCACAATACTCTCGTGGCAACACCTGTACAAAAACAAACAACATTATATTATAGTTCTGTGAAAACCCACAAGGCCGTAAAAGTTGTTCGTGCAAGTGCAACGTATCTTTTAGATTGAGGTAGAGGTATCATATTTTATTTAAATATTGAATATAACGAGACGTGTAGGTAGGTATTATTTGGCTGCAGTGGTATACAATACGTGCAGTATCTATTGGGATTGTTTATGGAAATACGTAACGTTTTTAACTTATTAGAGTTGTTCAAAGATACGAGGCCTCGTAAGATTTAATACTGTTACAGGTAATTGGTTAAGCTCAACCCTTCTCTGTATAAGAGGAGACCTGTGCCCAGCAGTGGGACGTAAAAAGGTTGATGATGATGATGACAGGTAATAGAATCTTTTTTGATTCTATATGAATTTATTGTTACTTAATTTATAAGTCTGTTAACACTAGTTAGGTACTAAATTCAATTATTAACTAACTTATCATTGAAATACATGTCTGCGTCATATCATGAAATTTCTTACATATCCTATTACATAAGTACAATTTGTAGTATATATGCGAAACTTTATGAGGATGTATGGATGTTTGCTACTCTTTTATGCAAAAACTACTGAACAGTTTTGGATGAAATTTGGCACACAGTTGATTCATAACTTGTGTTAATATATAGAATATTAGCTTTCCGCCCGCGGCTTCGCCCGTGTGGAGTTCTTTTATATCGCTCTTTTTAGATTTCCCTAGGGAACATCAATTTTTTCCGGGATAAAAGGTAGCCTATGTCCTTTCTCAGGGTCTAAAGATTGTCTGTGGCAAATTTCATCAAAATCGGTTTAGTAGTTTTAGTGTCAAAGCCGGACAGACAGACAGAGATACTTTCACATTTATAATATTAGTATGGATTATCATTATGGTCAATATCCGGATTTTACTCTTCTAAACGACAATAATATTGCTCCAAAATGTAATAGACGCCTTTTCCGTACGCTGGTTTTGCTACCTATTTGCTCGCCCGAGACGTTTTATTATCTCGGTGCGACAGGCATTCGCTGCTAGTTTCGGTCTAGACGCGAAATGCCGTCGAATTTATTCGTTCTCAAGCGTATTTTATGTTTAAAATAAGAGATAAAATATTATAGCTCCTAGGTATAGGTACTATTAAGAACTAGAATATTTCTCTGTCTGAAGATTGGGATGTGGTTTTAAAACTGTTTAGTGGTAAGACTTTAAACTGTTTGAATCATCAGAGACAAAACCATGGCTGGAACGATTTTCGCTTGTTTTGTTCAAAATCGTTCCATTTTTAAATAGTCACGCCATTTACAAGAACCCACAATGTCGGGAAATATTATGATTGTCTTAAGACAAGGACTAGTAATTAGCTATTATTTAGGTCTGATTAGTGGATAAAACAGCAGCGTTGTGTTAGTTTTATGGAATAACGGTGTATGCTAGTTGTTCTTGTAGTTATCACGAGCAGAATAAATACTTAGATCCTATACCTACATGGTGACAATGTTTTTGGCATAGGATTTTAACTAAATGAAACCATGATAAATACCTACTAAATAGCTACAGCAAAGATGTCAAAGGAAAGTCGGAATAATAGAAGCAATATCAACGAGTGCTTTAGAAAAAAAAAATAGATGCACTATTCTATCTACAGAGATGTATTTCTAGCATTGGCTAATCAGCTTCTAAAAGCTTCTAAAACTGCAAATAAATGTGTTTTCCATCAATATCGATCTAAAGCTCCTTTGACCGCTTTGCTCTACTGCGCTCCACTTCATGACTTTCAGTATTTGCTCTGAAATCCATTTCGAAAATTGACCGACCTTAGTATACTAAGAGAATTTCATATATGTATTAGTATATCCATATCCATCCACTTTGTGTGTATCTTAAAATGTGTAAATCAATACTTAGTATTTTTCTCTGTAAAACACTCTTACACGTTAGAAATTAAACATTAAGGTCCGTATTCCAGAAGGAAACTCAAGCATTGATCTCTGCTTAAACATTACTTAAAACTAGTTTCAACCAATCAAGTGGCTTGAAACGAGACTTAAGTAGAGCTCGAGTTTTGAGTGACGTTCTGTAAGACGGACCTAAGAGGTCAGTGTGATACCTAGCTAATCTAATAACTGCCTCAACTACTCACATATATTGTTAAATGAATTCTGAATGAGCAAATAAGCCTTAATACAGCGTATAGTGTAATTCAAGTAAATTGCACATGTATGGCAACACAGTAATTATTGCAGACAAGCGGGTTACGTCTTACCGCCATACACATCCCCGAGAATGCAATTAGTTTTATAAGCAAATCTACCTATCTCCTTGCTTGCTTTGTTGAACTTTCGTGTCTGATGGATGCCCACGGCTTAAGTCAAATGGATAGAATAAAGAGATTTTTTTTTTATTTTTTTCTGTAAAGCTGAATATCCAAAATGCATGAAAAACACCTACAACAAAGGCCCTCCTTGAAAGTCTCCGCTGTTTCGAATGTGTTCAGGTTGATACAACAAAAGCAAATTTAAATCGATACTGCCAATTTTACCATAACACCATCATCATCATCAACCTTTTTTTTTTCTTTTTTATCCTCCCACTGCTGGGCACAGGTCTCCTCTCATACAGAGAAGGACCATAACACCAATAAATTAATATAATTAGAATTCCAGCAAATACCTACGATACCGAACTCCAATAACCTACAATCAAATGGTTCCAAATTTAAACATCGTTTAAATTCGGAACGCAGAACGAAAACAAAAGCGTATTTAAAAAAAAATGTTTCGATTCAGACAAAATGACGTTCCCTGATGGTTGCCGCAAACAATTTGTGGCCCAGTTGCCTACGGACCTACATAATATAGCGTAACAATCGTGTCAGCGATTTGGCGGCGTGTTTACCCGTCACGGCGGTTGTAAATTTCTGAGTATTGTAACCACTGATTAACGAAAGATTAAACCGCGAATAAAGTCAACAATTTGACGCTCTGTCCACTTTAGAGCGACGGTTTACGCATACTAAACGCCTTGTTTTCCGGTTGGGCCGATATAACCAAAGTTTTAACTTATTTGAATAAATGTTTACGCTTAACTTCCCAAGATTGACATAGACCCTAGTCCCTAGTAAACAACATTAAACTTACCAAGCATAAACAAGTCTTTATCTTGCTCTTGTTTTATCTTTGAATACAAAATATCAACGACATAAAGCTACATGTAAAGTAAATTGTACCCTACTCGAGAAACTTTTTTAATATAGTATGTACTAAAAGGCTATCTGTACTTATAGGTACATTTAAAAGGATATATAAAAGTTCTATTTTCAAATGCACATTTTCCCTGTGAGCGTGGATTTCCCGCGTCAAATGTAATTTGCATAAAAGGTAACCTCACAAGGTAGGTAAAACGTGGAAGTGAAGTGAAAAACGATACTGGATCTTATGTGCCAAACAAATAAATTATTCTGACGAAAAAGCCTAAACGACGGAAAATCCTCTTTCAAAAAAGAAAAACATAAATAATGTATGAAAAAAACGGAACTCCTATTTTCATGAGGCCATCAAAGCTACTCCTGAAAAAAATAAATGAGGACAAGACAACCAATCAAAATTAGTTACCATACAAAAAAGAAACAACACTTCTATCAATATCAACACAGTCGTTGACCAATTTGAATTTCAAAACGAAAATGATGTACAAAAACATCTCAACACTAAAATTGTAACCGGCGTGGATGACGTCACACGCACAAGATGGCGGGCCACGATCATGTGTGGCTAGAGTTAGGTAAAGTGCAGTGACCCCGGCCAATGTTAATGTCAGCTGTTAGGCTGTTACGACGACTCGTAAGCGAGATGTATTGACGAACCATAGCTTTAATATCGGGAGCCAGCAGTAAACCTGATACACTGCTGCTATTTACTTTGTGCATTGTTGGAAAATATAGAAATAGAATTAGGATAACTGTATTTTGTTCAGTAGCTTCTAAAAGTACTATATCCAATACGCAATTAAAGAAAATAACATCGCAACAGATTTTTATTACCAGATCGAGTACATCCAACCCGCTCTGATGACTCTAATAACTGACGATGATGTGAAACAGAACATCTTTTTGAAGTAGAACAACGAAATACCTATAGATCCAAACATTTAGGCTAGTGCCCTCATGTTAGTGTAGGAAATGGAAATTTCAAACAACGAGGTTGATAGGTATTTATTGGACGTAGGTAGCAGCTTTGGCACAATTAGCTAGGAAAGTAAAGAAAGTTTTCATTCTCGAACAATTTTTGGAAGACCTGTGCTCTGTATTATGTTAGAAAATGTAAAAATGGCGCGAAACGCTTCACAAATCGAAATTAATTATTATTAGGAACATTAAGCCTATACATAATCCTTTGTTTTTCCTCAGGATGACTTGATTACTTTGCATCTATATAGAGGTGCTTTAAGTTGTATCATCATCATCATCATCATCATCATTTCAGCCGAAAGACGTCCACTGCTGGACATAGGCCTCCCCCAAGGTTCCTGGTTCAAGGTTCTCCTGCGCCTCCCGCATCCAACGGTTTCCCGCGACCTTCACCAGGTCGTCGGTCCACCTTGTCGGGGGCCTACCCCCGCTACGTCTTCCGGTGCGTGGTCGCCACTCGAGAACCCGTCGGCCCCATCGGGCGTCGGTCCTACGGGCAATGTGTCCAACCCACTGCCACTTTAGTGTTGCAATTCTTCGGGCTATGTCGGTTACTCTCGTTCTTCTGCGGATCTCCTCATTCCTGATTCGATCGCGCAGTGAAACCCCAAGCATAGCCCTCTTCCATTGCCCTTTGAGTGACTTTGAGCCTTCTTATAAGGCCCATTGTTAGCGACCACGTCTCAGTTCCATAAGTCATCACTGGCAACACACACTGGTCGAAGACTTTTGTCTTGAGACACTGCGGTATTTCGGACGAGAAGATTTTACGTAGCTTCCCGAAAGCAGCCCAGCCGAGTTGGATTCGACGATTGACCTCTTTCTCGAAGTTGGACCTTCCTAACTGGATAGTTTGTCCCAGGTACACGTAACTGTCAACAACTTCGAGAACAGAGTCCCAATCTTTATAGGAGTCGGTACAACATAAAAGCTCTCGGACTACACTGTCGAGCTCATGGAGGATAGACGTGAGATGATTTTGCGTTCGTCAAGTGATGCTTGCAGGTACCGGCAGCTCAATAAGCAGATCTCAAAGACTCTGAAGCGCGACCTACGTCGGTATAATACCGAGCGTATAACGGCTATACAGCGAAACAGAGGCTCTAAATTTTCGCCAGGGATCTGACTATTGGGCATAGCCGGGTAAGCAAGCTGAAGACTGACGACGGCAAGATCATAATGTCCGGGCCCGAGCTTTTGAGGAAGTCGAGAATTTCTATGGACAGCTCTACACGACGACAAAACCCGCATTAAATCTTGCTGAAGACCCTAGAGCAAGATTAACCCGACATTACACCGAAGATATCCCGGACGTCAGCCTGCAGGAGATTCGATTGGCTCTTAAACAGCTTAAGAACAACAAGGTGCCGGGCGATGACGGAATAACGGCTGAGCTATTGAAGGCGGATGGTGAACCGATCCTTAGGGCCCTTCAAAAGTTATTTAATTCCGTCATAGTCGAAACGCCACAGGCATGGAACAGAAGTGTCCACCACACTTCTGTTTCATGCCTATGGCGTTTTCAAAAAGTGACAACACCCTTTTGAAAAACTACAGACCCATCTCACTTCTGAGTCATGTCTATAAGTTGTTTTCGAGAGTACTCACGAATCGCCTCGCCTGCAGGTTTGACGACTTTCAGCCTCCCAAACAAGCCGGTTTCCGGTGGCTTCAGCACAGTAGACCACATACATACGCTGCGGCAGGTTATACAGAAGACCGAGGAGTATAACCTACCCCTTTGCTTGGCGTTTGTGGACTACGAAAAAGTTTTGATTCGATCGAGACCTGGGCTGTACTGCGGTCTCTAGCGGTGCCAAGTAGGCTATCGGTATATTGAAGCGCTGAAGGGTTTGTAAGAAAACGCCACCATGTTAGTCCGAATACAGGTGCAGACCTCGAAACCAATACCTCTGCAGCGTGGTGTCAGACAGGGAGACGTTATCTCCCGAAACTGTTCACCGCTGCATTGGAGGATGTCTTCAAGGTTCTGGACTGGAAAGGACTGGGCATCAACATCAATGGCGAGTACATGACACACCTTTGGTTTGCTGATGATATCGTAGTCATGGCTGAGACCGCAAAGGATCTCAGTACAATGCTCGAAGACCTCAGTAGAGCCTCCCGAGCGAGTCGGTCTGTAATGAACATAGACAAGACGAAAGTCATGTCTAATGCCCATGTTGTACCGACTCCTATAAAGATTGGAGACTCGAAGAAAGAAAAGAAACTTCAGTACTTAAAATCAATTTCTAGGTTTAATATGCTCCTAATATTTCCACTAACGGGACAAAAGACACCTCTGTGGAACAGCATGTTGACGGTAATCTACCACTCGGGCCATGTTCGGATTGGTGGACCCCCCCCCCCCTTGGAAATCACGCAGAACATGTATGAACTTCCCTAATTACTAATCAAAGTATAAAAGGGGACTTATACGGGATCATTTGCGTCTATTTGCCCTACACACTACACTTCAAATATCTCATGTTTCATGTAGATGTTCTTGTGAGACAAAATAGCCGGGGATGATTCGACCCTAAAAATCTGACTTGCCCCCTAAGGCCAGAAGCTGCGTACACCCAAGTCTACCATATCAACTCGAAACTTGAAATGAACAAAGTACTTATAGAAACACTCACAATAAACAAAGCACATCAGTACCACTTCATGTAAATCCCAGCTCCATCACAACGTCATAAAGTGGAGAAGTTTCGAGGACAATACGACAGCCCTGTCAGTGAACGGCGTCGGCGAGGAGGGTGCAGTCAAGCGCACTATATTATATTCAGAACACAATGCAGTCTGCGGATGTCTGTACACGCGAACGCAAAACGTTTCTGTGCCATCATTTTAGCTAACTAGCTTGAATCTCCATTCAAGCCGATTTCATTTCATGATTGTTTTAAGGGGGAAACAAAAATCTGTTGCCAGTAAACTAAGTAGCAAATTCCCTCAAGATATATAAATGTACAATTCTCTTCAGAGATGGAATTTGTTGGTTGGCTTTGACGTTCAAAAGATGTTTAAAATGCTTGTTGCTTGGGTAGTCATATCATTACTATTGATAGATATTTTGAATTAGTTCAGCTACAAAATATCATAATTTAAATTAAGCCAACTCATTCTTTGCAAATGTCGACGAGGTATAAAAGTTGACATGAATTAGAAGTTACACCAGATCTTAGGTAGCAGCAAGTAAACTAACAACTAAACTTAACTCCAACTAAAGAACTTTGTGAAAGCTCTTTAACCACCTGTTATACGAAAAACTTTACTCTCAAGTCTACTTCTTCGACTACAAAGTAATTAATAGCTTCATACACAAGTATTCCATTAAATCCATTAACATAAAGCAACGATGATTTCACCGTTATAGTTTATATGTACATGTGCTTTAACTTTTTTGCTCGTAAGTCCGTAGCAAGAAGGGAAGTTGTTACCCTAGTCACTGTACGTCGGTTACGGACCGCAGCCTCCGTTCTTTATCATCGCCATTGTTACGAACGAACACTACACAGAATTAATATCTGACGTACTCGACAGTCGGATTCTACAGACCTGAGAAATTCACTTTCACGAAAATGTTCGGCTAGATAGATAGTTTCTAAAATGCAAGCGTTGTCATATTAATGTGGAATTTACTAGTTTCTTGGCATAATTATTATTAAATTCAACTATTTCTAGGTGTAATATAATTATTTCTGTATTTATGTCATTTGAATCTTCTGAATGTATATCCCTACTTATACATAGAATAATCACACACAATAATCGACAATTTAATTTTGAGGATGCGGCGAGTGTCTAAATACAATCTATTTTGTATTCAAATTGTATCTTCGACCAAATTGGTTTCCTCCTCTATGCTGAAGACGGGTGATTGTTAAGGATACAATTGACAAACGTATTGGTTCGTATATTATGTAGTGTAGACTGGTTACTGCCATGCTCTACATGTCTATTCACAAGTAAATGTCAATTAGCGAAGGGAAGTGGGACAACTCATTTATTTTGCGTGGCGATGTGCTTGTTACTTAGGTGCTGTGCCTAGAAATCTGTTCAGCTTGTGTGACAAAAACGTGGGCGATATCGTCTATTGTACCTGTCATTGTACACTACTCGCTTTCTGTGACAATTGACACATTGGGTAAAACTGCCTACTACCAGCGATTTACTATGTTTTGCATAAATCTGGTGGATTAGGTTAAAGGTGCACGGTGAACGGCCAACTGTAACGCTATGGTTCTTATATAAACGCAGGGTGGCTAACTCCACCCTTACCCGGCAGTTACAGTAAATTTAATTATGTAAATACTTGGTAGCTAGGAGCATTAAATAAAACAATAAATGGATACAATTACAAATTTATTTTATAATTACCCTGTGTCATAAATATATGACAAAACAATCTCCTAACTTACCTAGTCGATTTCCTGACTCACTCCGTCTCGGGTCGGACTGGGACAGGGAATCCACATGAGACAATTCAGCAAGCTCAGCTAGCAGCAGCTCGTTATGATCACGGCTCAGTCGTTACAAAAGTATCTCAGGTTATGCACAACAATATCAAGCCAATAGCCTATTTACATGCAACCTGTTGTAAACTCACTCTCAATCACTAGATACATCAAAACAAAGAAATAAGGACAGGGAGTCTACTAACGCTTTATGGTGAGATGCAAGGTGTAACGGTTATATGGTGTTTCAGATTTTAATATTCCTTTTTTGCCTATTTCCAGATCTCATGATGAGGTGTCTGTGATCTCACACATCGAGCGGCAGCAACGCCTTCGATCAACATGACGTCAGAGCGAGCTATCCCCCACCTGAGGGACATCTTCGGCCTCAATCAGCAGTACGATGCCAAGAACACCTTCGACGATACTGACGACAAAACAAAGAAGTCCAAGAAAAAGAAGGAAGACTACCGCACGTACCCCAACGGCGATGTGAAAACACTAGAAAGACACCTCAGTATGAAGAAGACTATCAGGAAAAAGATCATGCGCGACCTTCAACAGGCGTTCGTTGAAGACCCTAACGAGTTTAAGGTCGAGAACACGAGCCCTGAGAAACTGAAGGCTGAATTGAGCGCGGAATCCATGAAAATCGAGAAGAATGTTCGTAAGAACGACCCGACGTTCCTAGATATCCTGCGAGGAGAGACGCGGGGCGAGGAGGCGCGGGAGGAGCAGGCTCCCGCAGAGAAGACCAGCTTCTGGCGACGTCTCACCATGAAGAACAAAAATAAGAGATAAGACACGAGCCGAGCGCCGGGCGCGCGTCTAGCTCCGTACCGACTGACTCCATACGCGTCATTATCAATAAGTATTTATTGTACACTTTTTGATCACTGTATTGCCGCGTGTTTGGAACCTTTTTGATCATCTTTACATAACGTTTATATCTGTATGTACGCATAATAATCTATTGTTGTATTTGCTTATGAATCCTTCTAGTTGTTATAATAGAGTCAAATATTATAAGCTTACGAGAGATTTCTGATAGGCGCTAAGTTACTTCTAAGTTTTGGTGGGAACGGAGCGAAGTGTTACAAGTATCCTTGGCTATTGTTACTTATTATAAAAAAAAAGATATCTCGTTCTACATGTGATGTAACATTAAGTCGACTAAGTTAAGTGTAAGTGAACTTAGGCTAAGTATTTCATAAGTGGCGATTGTGTAAGGTAGGCTCGTGGCAATTACTTGTTGTGACAGTTTTTAATTATTATAATGCAATATAAATAATTTTACACATTTATCTGCATATGTTTTATTGAAGTGTTTGCGTCTTATCATAACCATTAGGTGAATTATTTATGAGGGCTATCGCGTATAAACTCGACACTAGAGGCGCTAGTGTAGCGTAAGGTCTCCGAAATGTCTAATGTCACTATTTGCGGGTTTATATCTAATTAGAATAATGTTGTGAATATTTTGCAATACCTAGCATAATCATGGGTAATATGAGTATCGGGTGTCACGAATGTCAGTGCTTTAGAGGCGAACCTAAGACAAAGTGACGCAAATAACAAGCTGAATGAACAACTATTTCAGAGATTAGTTTGTTTACTGTTTACACTTTTAGATGTTTTTTAGTGTAAATATAATTTAAATACATATAAAGTACTGTCACGCCCGTAATAACTCTAGAGAACTATATTTGTGGACCTTACTCGACAGTGGCGCCAACTAGTAAGCACAAAAATGGTAGCCCTCATTATAGGGTGTCTCCCTTTTCCTATACATACCTACCTACTTCCTTATTCCTCAAAATTATGTTTGTTACATGAGATGGGGTTTTCTATCAAATCAAAACAAAAGACATTTACTCAAATTAGGCTGAGAATCACCACTTTTTGAAAGTCAATATTACATAAGACAGTCCCCCCAAAACGGCCGCCCTTCGCCATCCTACTCCGGACTAATTACACAAAAGACGAAGGAATAATTATTATTATAGGATTAACCTTAAATATTGTAAAAGTCTTATGACACAAAAAAAAAAGCCCCGTGATGTTTGAGATATAAAAGTCCAAGCATAAAAATATTGGTATGGAACTTTTTTGATCTTGTCTGAAATATCAGATTCATTCCAAAAGTTTGATAAAAAAGAATAGTTCTGCTTAGCACTGATTTAAAACGTAACGAGTTAAAAATCCAGGTCAGGGAATGATATTAGAGGTTGACAACGCCATCTATTGAGAGTATGAACAAAATTACTATATGCGGCGCTAGATGGTGTTCTATGTACAGCATTCCTAAGAGTGATTACATTTAAACAGGTACTAAATGCTAACCTTATGAAGAAAATAAAAGTCTTATAGCACTTTTAACCATACCAATGAAGTCCCTTTCCCTTAGTATGCTGTTCTCTAAGTGAATTATACATCTATGTACCTAACACAACTAGATGGCGCTGTAACATTTTTGTTTATGAATAGTGGTTCGTTTCTGCGAGTGTCACAGTAAATGTTCTGCTATCGATAATCAACGCCATCTAGAAGGAGACTGTTAAATTTTGATAGAAGTTGCCTTTTTCGACGCCACATCATACAGATGGCGCTATAAGCGCTGCGGCATTCCAAATATGAGATTAAAGGGCATTGAACCATATTGTTACACTCTTTGATTGAACCACCTGGCATCATGGTGTTATGCTCAGTCACAGAGTACATTATACTAACGGTATAAAAATATCTATTTTAGGTTAGGTCAGATTTTTTACATTTCACTATAAGTTTATCTAAGTATTTATCGTTCCGATTTATATGTAGTTTGATGACCCACGATTGCTTGTCTCGTGTGTTTTGGCTTGTATTGACGGAAAAGTTCGGAAGCCAGTAATTTGGGGATCGAACCCATTTGAAAACCAAGTATTTGTATGAAGTTTAGAAAGAAGGAAAATTCTCATCACTAGTTAGAACATTCAAAATTTTATCGTAATCTCATATCGGTGGCGGAATGTCAAAAACTTATTCTTCTTCAGCCTGTAGATGTCCACTGCTGGACAAAGGCCTCCCCCAAGGCTTTCCACGCCGACCGGTCTTGTGCTGCTGCCCGCATCCATCGGCTTCCCGCGACCTTCACCAGGTCATCGGTTCACCTTGTTGGGGGCCTCCCTACGCTGCGTCTTTCAGTACCTACGTGGCCGCTACTCCAGAACCTTACTGCCCCATCGGCCATCGGTTCTACGAGCAATGTGCCCTGCTAACTGCCACTTAAGTTTAGCGATTCGCAGAGCTATGTCGGTGACTTATTAGATATTATTAAAAAAATGTAACATTTGACAGATCGAATTTAAAAGATTTGCCCTTCAGATCAAGAAAATTTTTAACATTTATATGCGAAATGGCTATTTTCATCAACACGATCGTCGTCAGTCGTGATCAGTAATCAACTAAGCCAGCCTTGATCAGTGTACAAAACAATAATCAACTCGTCCATATTCTTTTGCTTGATATACTTACGCCTCTCTCAAATTCGTAAGCTCAAACGACGTACGGACGACATCAGGTCATGCTACCCCAAACTGTCAAATATTCCCATTCAACCTTGAGCCTTAACGCTTTAGGGATAAAGTTGAAAATCTAATGAAGAAATCTGACAGCAGATTGTAGTAGCTTGATGTGCTGTCGTCTGTAGGTACCTAGTATAGTATGCAGGGGCATGTTTTAGCCCGTTTTGATGGAAAAAGGTCAAAAGGCCTCGTAGGAGAGTAAGTAATTTGGGGATCGAACCCATTTTACACAAAGTAGGTACCTACCTACTCGTATAAAGTTTAGACGACAATTCTCGTCATAATTAGCCATAGCCCAAGCCGTAGCCCGAAGCCCCATCCCGTCAAATCAAAAATTTAGCCTAATTATTGTTGACAGGTCGAAATTATGAGAATTGCCCCTCAGTGTGGATACCTTATGTTTTCGTTACGTGACGCGATCGTCGATATCGACCGCGTTTGACTCATCGATTGGTCCGCTTCAAGGTTGTAAGAACTCTCAACCAATGAGAGCGCCAAACGCGGTCGATGCGTATGATCGAGTCTCGTAATGAAAACTCACAGATCTGGAAAATTCCCAACTTTTGTAGGTAGGTAGGTACGTTAAATGGCAGTTTCCATCGATACACAGCGAGCAGCCTAATTGCGTAACAGACTCAGTACCAATGGGTTTCATTTTTACAGTTCAACAACATTCATTGCGTTATTTACATTGTTGAGCAGACACATATTTGAACACATGGAGTAATGGATTAGCAATATGCTTCAAAATGATTCCAACTGATACTTTATAGTGTGTTACGCAATTAGGGTGCCGGTTATTTCAGTCTTCTAATTAGATCAGTAATCAAATCAGTCTACGAGATTTTGCTTAAGGCCTCTCTGAATTCGTAAGCTCTAACGACCATTCTTCGGCCAACATCGTCATGTCCACAATCGACACCATATTTAGTCCAGCCCCCCTACGGCGAACACATTTTTGTCAAATGATTGCAACTAGTTGGGATCATTTGGGATCGTTTGGACTGCCCATTGGTCCGTTCAGTCTAAACGATCCCAACTAGTCGCAATCATTTGACTAAAATGTGTTCGCCGATTAGGGGCAGATCTTGCGAAGGTTAGGTTAGTTACCTTTGTTCTTAATTTCAAGCTCAGCTTTGGCATCAATTCACATATACACTTACTCCATCGGAATCAACATCAGGATTGTTTGCAGGTAAGAAAGATTGTCCGTATGTGTAATTTGTGTGTGAGGTATCATGTGTAGGTAGATCAATGTTTATGTGATTTTTATCACTCAACATTTGGAAAGGATCATATCCACGTAGAGAGTCAATGAAAATATTTGAAAACATCAGTAATCAATAAGAAACCATCGTCATTTAATTTTACACTGGCTCTCTGCGTGGTTAAGGTTTACAGAATTAAAACAGCAGATAGGAAAGAAAATTTCGTTTATTTATTAAATTTTTTACATCCTCTTTATATTTTTCAGCTTGATAAATCTACCACCGGTTCGGAACCTACAATCGACTGAGAAGAACCGGCAAGAAACTCAGCAGATTTTTTTTTTTTGTTTACAATCAAAAATTAACCCACGCTGTCGTGGCCAAAAGTTACCTATGTCGGGGACCTATCAGGGACCTATATTTGCATGTTGAAGACATGTGAGCAATAAGAAATGAAATGTCAGGAAACATTTCTATTATAAAAGAGAGGACTCTACTTGGGATTTTTGTCAGTCAGTCAAACTTGTCATAATTTACCTATGCACCCCAATAGTATTTATATAAAAAATATATTTAATGTTAATTTCAAAGAAGGGAAGATAAAAATGTCCTCTAAAAGTCATGTTTGTCAGTCCAAAAAATGTGTTTTTTTTACCCCTAATAACCCCAAATCTATGCGGCGTAAAGTGCGAATTTTAATCAAGCAAATAGGTACTTAAATATTAATTTATTACTCTAAATATTTTCTATTAAACCATAAATATTTCCTTTCATTAAGTCCCTACAAAAATGATCGAGAATATCGTCGGTGCGCTTGCCAAAACCCGTATGTGGATTTTCTTGATTTTTTTTTTAATTCATAAAATTCATTAATTTTGTACGCCACATCTATTGCCAAGACCCTCATGTAAAAATTCTCACTGAATCTCGATTTGCCAAATCATTTATGTATTTGTTTTCAATGAAAAAACGGTTATGTGACGAATACGTGCACATAAAGAAGATTTTCAAAGAATGAAAAACACATAGCAGATTTTGCTAGCAGATGTTTGAAACCCCACTGACCAAACAGCAAAGATCCCTTCCTATTTAGAATTAAAAATCTACTTCGAATTTTTTTTTAAATGACCAAACAGGTGTTCTACTGAAAATAAATCATGCATTTCCCTCGCACACCCTTCAAAATGCATTTTTAGAACACCGACAGGCTGGCTTTAGAGCTTAATCTGGGTCGCCAATAGGTCGCCTCTCCACTGAATCCAAAGCAGCCAGGTGGCATTTTATAGCAACAGCCCAAATGTAGCTGCAGTACTCCACACACGAATGTATCTGGGCTTTGTATAACATTAGAAGCTGTCCTGGTGTGAAGTATCACCAGATCTTTGCGATAACGCCAAATTTCCTGGCAGCTTGGTCTTGGATCCAATGAACCCCCTAAAGTTCAGGTTCAATGAAATCTCAACTCCCAAAAGCCGAAGGCGGTCGGTGCACTCCAAGGATACATTCCGAAAAGTAGGAGCCAAGGTATACTGGATTCTTTTCGCGGTGAATAGACACGCCTGTGTTTTGGTGGCATAGAATACTACAAAATTCGCTTTGACCCATTTGGAGACTGCCTGTAGTTCAACATTTTATTCAGAAAGAGAGCGTACGCTCTACCTTAGTCTCTCTTTCGGACCGGATTGTTTCCTTAGTACCCCAAGCACCGGGTAGGTATCTCTTCACAACTGTGCTGTCATCTGCATACCCATAGATACCGAGCATCAACATATCGTTAATATACAGCAGGAACGGAGTTGCAGAGAGAACAGACTCCTGAGGAACACAGGTATTAGTCGACATGGGCTCCGATGAGAATCTGTCGACAACGCAGAGGGACCGTTCAGTCAGGAAGTCTTTTAATCAGCCAGTCAGGCTAGGAAAAATATCGTACGCTGGAAGCTTACTCAAAAGGTCAGCGTGCCATACCCGGTCGAAGGCTTTTGAAACATCAAGGGAGACATTTTTCTCGATGGCCTCGCCCCCCAATTGAGTGTGATCCGTACAATAATATAAACAAAAACTGTAGGTACATAATTATATACTGTACTACATTAACAATAATAAGGAAGTATAGTTGTATGTATGGCACAAAGGAGATGCTGGAGTGTCAGCAAGTGAGTTTACTACATGGCTTTTGAATTTTTCAAACCTAAAGATAGACGAAGGTTACAAGAAAGTCATACTTATTTCAGACGGATACTCTTATCAAAATCGGAATAAGATGTTAGCATCAGCTTTACATATCAATGTCTTTTTCTTTAGTGACATGGAGTCACAAAAAAAAGACATTGAGATAGAACAATAATTAATTCTTGAGAAGGATCATACGATGATGCAGGTGGACAGACACTAGAAAGGCTCTTTAAACCTCCAATTTACAGTCCTAGTGACTCATCATCATCCCAGTGTTGATCCCAGTCGCATCCGATGCCTTTTCAGCTTTGGAGTCTGGGGTTCGCTTTACCAGTCCAACTGCTGATATGGCTAAACTTCGACATTTTCCATGAAGCGACTGCCGTCTGACCTCCACAACCCGAAGGCGACATCGAAGCATTGCAGCTAGACCAATTGTAGGACTTTTGAGGGCTCCAACAACCCGTAGCGACTGCCACTAGATGTTCGTAGGGCAACCGGGACCAACGGCTTAACGTGCTTTCCGAGGCACGACCAGACCAGTACAAATATTCATATTCATTCAAATACTTGCACTGTGCGGGGATCGAAACCGCGCCACCTTGCGCAGCCGCCGCGTCCGCTACCGCTACGCCACGGAGGCTGTCAATTACAGTCCTAGTGACTATATTAGCTTAATGGAGTAAGCTCGCAATAAGCCTTATGTTATTCACAATGTAGATTACAAGTTTTTAAAAATGTTGAAAGGGCATCCAACGAGAGTGAGAGTGAGTTTGTTTGTTTGAACGCGCTAATCTGAGGAACTACTGGCCCGATTTAAAAAAATCTTTTTGCATTGGATAGTCATTAATCCAGAAAAGTTTTAGGCTATATAACCTCTCGCTGCCACCAATAGGAGCGGAGCATAACTAAATCCACGCGAACTAAGTCGCTGGCGGCCGCTAGTGTATTATGAAAATTGCGACATCCAGATGAGTGACAACCACTTCCACAAAGATTACGGGCTGGTAACTTAAGCCTTTCCAGCCTTTACAGTGCCCCAAGTAATATTATAGCCAGCATTCTTTAAAACAATAGATGCATAGGGATAACCATTGGTTTCATGGCAATCTTCAGCGTGATTAATGGTGTAATTGTATAAATGTTTCGTTGTTTCAATTTTTTAAAAGATTTATAGGTACTAAAAGTATAGTAATGTAAAAATAAATATTAATTTTAAAATTATATTTTTCTTTCAACTAAATCGTTGATCTCATAATTCTCTTTCTTTATAAATTTGAAGTAAAGATTTATGACAATATGGCCTTTAATTGACTAAGAAACTTTGTTTAGATTGTGTGATACCCAGAATATATAGATTGATTTCATAAAAGGTTCTAGTTTATGTCACTGTTAACTGCCTACTTATTGAAATATTCAAAACGTAGTACCTAGAACTATTATTGTAAAGTAGGTAATTATTGTTAATCTTTATATTTACCTCAGGTGGCTTACATTTTTGTAGTACATACTAACTTTTTTCTGAGTAGGTACGTATTACCAACTTAAATTTTCTAAAAATAATAGCATTTCATTGATAACACAGAGTTGTTTTACTTACTTTGCAGGCTGCTAGATAAAAAAAAATGTAAATGATAAGCACATAGCCACAAAAGTATCCTACAAAGTTTTCAAAACAAAAACCTTTAAGTGCATTTTAAAACATACCTTATTTTGCACGACCAAACAAAATCTGATAAGTGCACGTAAAATACAAAAAAAAATATTTTGGGCCCAAATAAAGTAATACTATAAAAATATTTTTTTCTCAGTATAACAATAACCTAATTTTCCAACATTCTGCGTTTTTAGATTTTTCTTAAATTTGTTAGTTATCATAAAAAACAGTTTTTTCTGCTTCCTGAAAAGTTGATAAAAACCACATACGGCTTTTGGCAAGCGCACCGACGATATTCGATACGGAAGAATTTGTTTCAAATTCAGTAAGTTAAGGTATATATTCGTATTCCAAAAGAAAAAAACCTGCCTATCAAAACCTTAATTTCTAATTTTTGGCCAAAAATGTAGGTAGGTAGGTACCTATATAACTTATCATGTCTGTGCCTGACTAGTTAAAATTGACTACATACGTAATTTAGTTACCACCTAATTTAAATATTTGTTTGTTTAGCCAACGATTGGATTCTTAATTTAAAAGATAAATATGTTTTGTCCCTAATATAGTCTAAGCAAGTATAGCTTATTCTTGTTTTAGCTGTTGCTGCAAACTATACAAAGGCTTTATCAATAAAATTTCATTATATTTATAATTATGATTAAAAGTCGATTAGATAATAATCGTTAGCTTTGATGTCCGAATCTCTACTTAAATAAACGTAGCCATATCCTATCAAAATGTGAGATAATTTGTGAACCGTAAGTCGAAACTACAGGTATTTATTTTAGATATATTTACCATTTAGTATGTTCATATCAAATAAATAATTAATGTAGCAATTAATGTAAAAATGTAGGTAGGTACCTATTTAACTTATCATGTCTGTGCCTGACTAGTTAAAATTGACTACATACCTAGTTTAGTTACCACCTAATTTAAATATTTGTTTGTTTAGCCAACGATTGGATTCTTAATTTAAAAGATAAATATGTTTTGTCCCTAATATAGTCTAAGCAAGTATAGCTTATTCTTGTTTTAGCTGTTGCTGCAAACTATACAAAGGCCTTATCAATAAAATTTCATTATATTTATAATTATGATTAAAAGTCGATTAGATAATAATCATAGTTAGCTTTGATGTCCGAATCTCTACTTAAATAAACGTAGCCATATCCTATCAAAATGTGAGATAATTTGTGAACCGTAAGTCGAAACTACAGGTATTTATTTTAGATATATTTACCATTTAGTATGTTCATATCAAATAAATAATTAATGTAACAATTAATGTAAAAATGTAGGTAGGTACCTATTTAACTTATCATGTCTGTGCCTGACTAGTTAAAATTGACTACATACCTAGTTTAGTTACCACCTAATTTAAATATTTGTTTGTTTAGCCAACGATTGGATTCTTAATTTAAAAGATAAATATGTTTTGTCCCTAATATAGTCTAAGCAAGTATAGCTTATTCTTGTTTTAGCTGTTGCTGCAAACTATACAAAGGCTTTATCAATAAAATTTCATTATATTTATAATTATGATTAAAAGTCGATTAGATAATAATCGTTAGCTTTGATGTCCGAATCTCTACTTAAATAAACGTAGCCATATCCTATCAAAATGTGAGATAATTTGTGAACCGTAAGTCGAAACTACAGGTATTTATTTTAGATATATTTACCATTTAGTATGTTCATATCAAATAAATAATTAATGTAACTTACTTACAACTTTATATATTGGAATTAAAATATGAATATTAAACATTATTTTGATTAAAAAAGTAAGGTAAATATGTTTTCCGAATGTATTTGTTAATGGGAAATATATTTAAGTATTTACACAAAGAGAAACAAATTAAAAAAGTAAGGTAAATATTTTTTCTGATTTGTTTGGGAAATATTAAGTATTTACACAAAGAGAAACAAAATTTAATACTTTGATTACTAATGATTTATTATTCAAATTTACAAAGATTTACAGACGTCATTGAATTTGTAATCATTGAGTAAAATTATTATTCAAAAAATTTACATCTATAAAAAAAATTTTAATTAAAGTCTGTTTGGGGACAGATACATTCGAGACATAACATAATGATTGAGTATGACCAATTTTTAGTATGAAAAAATTATATTTTACTAAAATTTACACAAATTATTGATTAAGTGTATGAATTCCAGATTGTATCATCGAGTTCCTTTAAGCTGTTATTTGGCAGACAATTGCAATAAAGGACATTTAATCCGAAGCGAATGACTTGACTAAAATTATTATAACTAATTGTTACACTGCTGTAAATTAATATTAATTAGCCTAACACTTGCAATGAAATATTTTAATAGCAGCCAAAAAAACTACCTCTAACTATTGCTAAAGTTACTTCTAAATGTTATCAAGAACAATACTAACTAGATCTTATCTAAATTTTAGCCTACATTCCTAGTATAGTTAGGAAAAGCCACGCCTGAGAGTTTAGGAGTTTTAATCTAAGCCTGCCAACAAATTAGGCTTCTTCCAGATTCGTTTTGTGGAGTCTTTATACGGACATCCTGAATCTACGGCCTGTTTAAACCCTAAATACCAGGGGCTACCATCCTACCTAACCTAGGTTACAACTAATACGAGCTCAGATATCCACCTATATCTTATCTCTATCATATTTTAACGAATCCTTACTTACCTTTACGAGGCTGTCGAAACAGCTGCAATGAGTACATTAGACTTTATTTCTAAGCCGTAATCTAACTTACTAACCTTAGTACGATTTAAATCTAGTACCTATATTGTAAGATGTCAAACACTGAATGTGATAAATATTATTAGATTATAAGTATCCTAATCATAGCATAATCTAAGTCATCGCCCGGTTTAATGTGCTCATTTTCATATCTATCGTAACTCCCATTAGATCAATATTACATTCATGGAACTCCGATTTAGTCAACTTACATCTCTAATTCATGTAATAAAACTTAATAATGTGAATGAAATACAAATAAACTATGAGAATAAACCACGTTTATAAATATTTTCTGACCCCTCACTAAATAATTAAAAAAAAACGCAATCATTTCGATTGTTACGGTATAAACATTGAACGACTTATTTTTCCTAGTACATATATATAATCAGTTTCAGAAACATTTAAATTACAAAGATATATAGCTAGTGAATATATATATATATATAAAGTTATACCTAATTTACCTAGTTAGATAAATCTCATATTCGCCTCTGTTTACTGCTGCCAAGTTTTGTTCTTAAACTTTTGAAACTAACATCGCTGCCTACGTTCCGCTGATAATAAGCCTGCCTGACGCCGCCAACATAATAATAAAACATCTGAAAAATTAAATAAGTTTGCAATAGTTAAATCTAAGACCGTGGTTCCTCAATTTTGGTGTTAAATGAGACTGTTCTAGACTGAAGGCGATACGTTAAGGTGAGTTAGTACAACAAATTAACACTAACAATTACACTAAGCATCTCGGATATCAAGAAGTGTCTGTCCTCTATTTGGGCTAACCAATAGATCACGGTGATGCGAGATTTGGACCACTTATATTAATGGGAGGCACTAAAATATTCTAACATGCTTTGTGTTTCGTAATGAGTGCTAATCATGAAACTATTAGTGTGTGGATTTAATATTACGAACTGTTTTATTTGAATGATTAAATTATTTCCGTAATTCTGCTAATAATTTAACTGTCGAATTTAGTCGGTCATGTACTTGTTCAGTTTTTCAAGAAACATTTAGTTTCTGCTATACATACTTGGTACGTAGACCCTAACGCATAATAATTAATAACTATAAGTACGATAATAAGAAAAAAATCTAAGTTGCTTTCGACATTGTAAAAATTAGCAGAATTGAGCACCAAGTAGCAGAAAAACAAAGGGGACTTCACAAGTGCCCAATAACGTTAGTGAATTTCGCAAAAAATGTAAATAAATTAAAAAAATATATATTAATACCTTGAATTTTAATTATTTTGTTTTAAATTATTGAGGTGTTATTAATACTGGTGAATATCTAGGGTCCATCCTGCGTTGTCCACGATAACGATTCAAATTGGTGAAACTATGTGTCTATAGTTTTGTAGATGGGACAGGCGGCCATGTTGGAAACGACGGAACCTTACGGGGTCTGCAGGAAAAGCGATGGCATTAAATACGTGAACAGTTAATTTTATCTCCTGAAATAATACTAAAGAAAAAATATATTACATAAGTATTTAAAAATGAATCTCATCGAGTAGACTAAAACTAAAACTTGTGTATCCATTTAAACCGGTCTCGCTAGAATTGCGTCGTGTATATTAAATTAATGTAAGTATTAGCGTTTAAAAGCGTGGAGACATTAACACCCCAATGAATAATATAAAAAAAACGTTAAATTCATTAGATATTCAAAAAATAAATTAGTAACAATAAGCGTACGTTTTAGAGGAATATCTAAGTATAGCTTTACATCAACCCCATGAAGCAAAAGAAGGTAAAAGAAACTATACGCCAGCAGTAGAAAAAAGACGAAATTAACGAAACCCACATTTCAGAATTGCAATGAAAATAAACGAATACTGTTATAGACTTGACCAGCATGCTACAAATTTGAACAACTGAATTCTCTCTACAACTAATTTCCACTCATTTAATGAAAAAAATAATAATTAATTTAGGTAATGAAATACTGGTCATGCTGTTCGGATTGGTTGCGTAAACAGAAATCGTACAGAAGAGAAATCACTTTGCCATCCACCTGAACATTGTAATTAAACTAACTCTGTGCTGTTAGGACAATGACTAGAATAGTGCCGGTTCAAAAACAATTTTTAAATAAATTAGATGTGTGCATTCATCTAAGTGGTTTGTCAGTAAGTATGTATTTCAAAGGTGTTGTTATACCTAGCCTAAAAGCGTGCATTTAAAAAAAAAACCTGACTAACTAAGTATCCCTACAATCAATTGGGCAGGAAATGTTCCAATACGTAATTAGTATATATTCGGTTGTCGTAGTTTTATAAACATTATCTTATATCTAGTCTATTTGTATTATGTAACTTTATTTGTACTACGTATATGTATTCCGTAATCCATTTCACGAATTTTAAAATTATCTACCTACCTACTACTTATCTTGCATGATAGTATTTCTTAATTCCTAACTTCTATTACATTATTAATTTAAAACCGTACGAGATCCTATTCATCGTGAATTAAATCCTATTATACGGTGGAGAATACCTTTTCGCTTTTTTATTAATTTATATTACTTAATACCTAATATTATATTACCTATTATATCGAAAACATTATAATAGATATACTTATAACGCAGAATAGCTATATTTTCACGCAAAATACATATTTTGTTCAAATACATTACATTACATTGCATTAGTAAGTCAGTAAAACTAAAAACGTTATTATTATGATATTTACTAAACGTTAGCTACGTAGTCCTGCTTATTACTCTAATTAAAGTACTTGCTTATTGTCCTTTGTGTACTTCTTAAATAATGCTTTTTACTACAGCCTAGTTACCAGAGTATTCCAATATCTTAAAGTAAATTCAACGCAAACCTACATCGAATGCGGTTACATCAAAATATGAATTATACCCTACCGTACCATAATTATACGTACGTCTCAAATAAAGTAGTCTTCATTACTCTACGTACCTACATATTATAATATACATACCTATAGATATAGGTAATACCGCGCCAGTTTGATTAACCCTAAGACTAATTCCCTACCTACCTAGATGTGGTTGGTAAATATACAAAAAACTAAAAATTTAAATAATTATAAAATAAACCTGCAACTTGGTGTTTTATAAGTAAATGACATTTCTTATTTGACCTTCTTTGTATAATATAGATATAGTATTGCCAATCGTGGTGTCTTACAGTCGATAATTTATATAATTTAATAATTATATCCTATGATACGCATTATTTATAATTATTAAGTTGATTATCTTACATATAAAAGTAGGTACATTAAATTAATTTCATAATGCATAAGCCTTAATAAAAATAACTATGGCTAAATGTATTTATGTAATAACTTCTTAAGGTTCATAGATGAAGATAGAGAGATACCCAGTTTAAACGCAACATTATTCAGAAATTAAAGATAAACTTGAAAGTAATTCAGATTCCAATTATATTAAAAAAAAAAACAAACCTAATTAAATTCCAACGAACTTCGCGTTCGACCACAATTTTGTGTCTGATACTTATTGTATTCTCAGAAAACAAAATACAACTTAGTTAAGTTCTTTTTAACGTTCTTATATAACGCATTTAATATTGAATCTTTCATAAAAACAGACTTGATAACGACTCAAAGACAAACCCCAAAATCAAAGTTCGATCCAGTTTTTTGATCAATTGCCGCAAAATAAAATAATTTATGTGTAAACTATGTCGGTGATCTGACAGGTGTCAGTATTTTACTGATCATAATGACGCAGTCATAATTTTCAATTCAGTTATTAATCTTATAATATATATATTAATCTTATAATATTAAAGGAAGTTTAAAAATAGGCGGTTAACATTATCAAGCCAGAATATCAAGTATAATAATATAACAATCTGAATAGTAAAGTATAAAATACAGATACGAAAAAGGTAATAATTAATATAAGTTGGTATATAATTTAGTTGATTGTGAGTATATCAATTAATTATAATAACTGTAATAATAATAATATATTTCACTATTTAAAATCAATTCGATTATTAAATATTGAAATAAAAATATAGGTAACTAATGTCGGTAAAGTAAGAAAAAACGAGTGAAAAAGTGAGATTTTAATTATTTGACCACTTATAAGTAATAATTTAAATTTATTATCTATTTCGAAAAATTGTATTGATACGCTACGTATGTTACCTTGATAAATAATATAATTATATATTATTATTTAATTTAAAATTTATAATTTTAAATTAGCAATAGTTATGAAACTTATAATACTAGAATTTATCTTTAGCGTGAAATCGTCTGAGTTTTTACTACAAAATTAATTTTGATATAGACACGCCACGAAGCATAAGTTTTGAACCTTGATTTTTTTTCTAATTAATTTAACTAGAAAAAGCTTCCCTCCCCCTATAATGAGGTAATAAATGAGCGACGTTTTAAAATAAGGTTTCAGTTTCAGGAAATTTAGGCACTTTCCTAATTTAACAACAATAAACTTATGAAATACAATCTTTTTTAGGGCTCCCTAGTTTCAATTTAATCATATTGTTTGATTATCCGTAATCTAATTTATTCATATTGTTTGATTATCCTGTAACCTATTTATATTTATATAAAACATCATTAACCATAAATTACTAAACGTTAAAGTACTTGCTTATTGTCCTTTGTGTACTTCTTAAATAATGCTATTTACTACGGCGACATTTTAAAATAAGGTTTCAGTTTCAGGGAAATTTTGCACTTTCATAATTTAACAAGACTATTTAACTAGATAAGTTCATCATCAAGACTTATTATGTAAAGCACCTATTGAGATAGATAGGTATGCATTTTTAAACGTAAAATAAAATAGCTTGCAAGTTATTACCTAATATAATATTTAACGGAGGGGGCATAAAATCGCTAAGGATAAGTCACTTCAATGCTCTTCATAATTACACTCCATAATTCTTAAAACGTCATTGAAATATACACTACGCCGATACTCTAACCATCCGTACTTTCTTTGTTATTCAATGTTTTGTCAATCGATGTGCATCTAATCTAAGCTAATACTATTTCCACTTTTTTAGATTGTCTCGTTTCAGTATTCGCTATCGTTCGTTAGTACCAATCCTACTTATGCATCCTATATGAATAACGTCCTAAATAACGTCTATTAAACCACCTTAAAAACTCTAACCATCTCAGTTCGATCAATTATTCCATCTATCATTAGTTACTACCACTCCATCACAAGCATCTCATTTTATATCTACTAATATTATTATTAGCTCAATATTTTCTACTGTCTTGATTGTCTCGTTTCAGTACTTGTTATCGTTCCTTAGTACATATGTATTAAACCACCTTAAAAACTCTACAGTTCGATCATTATTCCGTCTATCCACCCACTCCACAACAAGCATCTCATTTTATATCTACTAATATTATTATTTGCTCAATATTTACTACTGTCTTGATTATCTCGTTTCAGTACCTGTTATCGTTCCTTAGTACATATGTATTAAACCACCTTAAAAACTCTAACCATCTCAGTTCGATCATTATTCCGTCTATCCACCCACTCCACAACAAGCATCTCATTTTATATCTACTAATATTATTATTTGCTCAATATTTACTACTGTCTTGATTATCTCGTTTCAGTACCTGTTATCGTTCCTTAGTACATATGTATTAAACCACCTTAAAAACTCTAACCATCTCAGTTCGATCATTATTCCGTCTATCCACCCACTCCACAACAAGCATCTCATTTTATATCTACTAATATTATTATTTGCTCAATATTTACTACTGTCTTGATTATCTCGTTTCAGTACCTGTTATCGTTCCTTAGTACATATGTATTAAACCACCTTAAAAACTCTAACCATCTCAGTTCGATCATTATTCCGTCTATCCACCCACTCCACAACAAGCATCTCATTTTATATCTACTAATATTATTATTTGCTCAATATTTACTACTGTCTTGATTATCTCGTTTCAGTACCTGTTATCGTTCCTTAGTACATATGTATTAAACCAATCTTAAAAAACTCTAACCATCTCAGTTCGATCATTATTCCGTCTATCATCAGTTACTACCACTCCACCACAATCATCTCATTTATATCTACTAATATTATTATTTAGCTTAATATTTACTACTGTCTTGATTGTCTCGTTTCAGTACTTGTTATCGTTCGTTAGTACAATCCTACTTATGTATCCCATTTGAATGCCGTCCTAAATAACGTCTATTAAACCACCTTAAAATCTCTGACCATCTCAGTTCGATCATTATTCCGTCTATCATCAGTTACTACCACTCCGTCACAAGCATCTCATTTTATATCTACTAATAATTATTATTAGCCCAATATTTTCTACTGTCTTGATTGTCTCGTTTCAGTACTTGTTATCGTTCCTTAGTACATATGTATTAAACCACCTTAAAAATTCTAAACATCTCAGTTCGATCACTATTCCTCATCAGTTACTACCACTCCGTCACAAGCATCTCATTTGATATCTACTAATAATTATTTCTAGCCCAATATTTTGTACTGTCTTGATTGTCTGTTTCAGTACTTGTTATCGTTCCTGAGTAAGTACATATGTATTAAACCACCTTAAAAACTCTAACCATCTCTGTTCGATCAATATTCCGTCTATCATCAGTTACCACCACTCCACCACAAGCATCTCATTTTATATCTACTAATAATTATTATTAGCTCAATATTTTCTACTGTCTTGATTGTCTCGTTTCAGTACTTGTTATCGTTCCTTAGTACATATGTATTAAACCACCTTAAAAATTCTAAACATCTCAGTTCGATCACTATTCCTCATCAGTTACTACCACTCCGTCACAAGCATCTCATTTGATATCTACTAATAATTATTATTAGCTCAATATTTTCTACTGTCTTGATTGTCTCGTTTCAGTACTTGTTATCGTTCCTTAGTACATATGTATTAAACCACCTTAAAATTCTAAACATCTCAGTTCGATCACTATTCTCATCAGCCACTTGCCACTCCGTCACAAGCATCTCATTTTATATCTACTAATAATTATTATTAGCTCAATATTTTCTACTGTCTTGATTGTCTCGTTTCAGTACTTGTTATCGTTCCTTAGTACATATGTATTAAACCACCTTAAAAATTCTAAACATCTCAGTTCGATCACTATTCCTCATCAGTTACTACCACTCCGTCACAAGCATCTCATTTGATATCTACTAATAATTATTTCTAGCCCAATATTTTGTACTGTCTTGATTGTCTCGTTTCAGTACTTGTTATCGTTCCTGAGTAAGTACATATGTATTAAACCAATCTTAAAAACTCTAACCATCTCAGTTCGATCAATATTCCGTCTATCATCAGTTACCACCACTCCACCACAAGCATCTTATTTGATATCTACTAATAATTATTATTAGCCCAATATTTTCTTACTGTCTTGATTGTCTCGTTTCAGTACTTGTTATCGTTCGTTAGTACAATCCTACTTATGCATCCTATTTGAATATCGTCCTAAATAACGTCCATTAAAACACCTTAAAACTCTAACCATCTCAGTTCGAACATTATTCCGTCGTATCATCAGTTACTACCACTCCACCACAAGCATCTCATTTGAAATCTACTAATAATTATTACTAGCCCAATATTTTCTACTGTCTTGATTGTCTCGTTTCAATACTTGTTATAATTCGTTAGTACAAATGTATTAAACCACATTAAAAACTCTGAGCATATCAGGGCGATCATGATTCCTCATCATAGTTAGTGATCATAGTTTACCTACTACAACACCATTGTCTGATGGTCTCGACTCAATCTATGCCACCATAATTCCATAGTTCAACAGTTAGCACGAATCCGACTTGGACATCCTATTTCAATAGCTATCTACGAATTATTATTTAACCTCATTGTTCAGATCGTCATAACTCGTTTTTTGCCGTCATTTCCAACCCAGGTCTGGGTTGGAAACATATTTTTTTCTATTTCTCCTATAATATTTGTTTATTATTTGTAATTGTGTATTATGTACATTTTGAAAACTAAAAACCTACAAACTTTTATAAAAATTGTTATTTCTTTATTCCAAAAACTCCGTTACGACAGAAGTTATAATTATAATCCCGCTAGTTTATAAATTCAGTCCAAGCCCTATTTTTCGACATACGTACTAGGCCAGACCTATTTTTCAAAATTTTTACAATTACCGTTACGTAAAAAGGTTTGCTTAAACATTACTTAAATTATAACAAATTTAGTCTCAAACTATCCGTTAGAAATTTTAGATTCCGTGATGCTACCTAAAACTACCACAAATATTTTTTACCTATCACGCTAATTTACACTTATTAATTTTTTATAATATAACCACTTTCATTTTTGAACCCTGTTTCCACTACACTTAGTTTCCACTTTTACGCTAACAATAACATGATAAAGACACCACACTTATGTTGCAATTCACTCAAGTAACACCAAAACTCCTGTTAATGTTGTAAATTCTCCACATTGTTAAAAAAAATTACGTTGCAGCTGTATGTACTTTTCTCCTAACCCTTGGGCTCTATAAGCATAATATCGCTAATGAAAACTATTCCAGTTTATTGAAACACTGTCACCAGGTCACATTCAACCCCTGCTACCACAACACACACCACACCAGTAACTTCAACAGTCTCTCAACACTTGTCACGATGTTCCTGAATATTAAGTCTGCTACTAATACCTATATTCCGTTGAAATCAATTTTATTTTGTGTTTTTTAATTAGCAGTTTTTTAAACCTCCCTTTTTTATCACAACGTAATAATAGAAATTGACGTAACACTTCCCAAATATAGTGCGTCTACCTCGTTATTATCTAAATCGAGTATGGTTTACTATCAACTAATCTATATTGCTTCAAATGAAGAAATCCTAGCAACATAAACCAGCATTGTGACTTTTAAGCTTAATAAGGGAAAGAGCGTACGTAATTTGCTAAATCACCAAAAATCACTTCCTACTTGTCACTATTAATTTTATTATCGTGAGTATTTTGACATATTTCGCCATAATACGTAAATGCGAATGATCTTGATGTATTGCATATTGTTTGTTCAGATCAAAATGGAATCACATATACACTACACTCACTGAATCTTCATATGGTCTCCTCCTCTATCTTTGAAATTTGTTACTTCGTCTGCTTATATACCTTTCCTCCTATGTTTATTAATTTGCCGTTTTGTAAACATCACATTATTCACTTGCATTCTCTTTTTTGAAATGTTACTTCGTCTGCTTATATAACTTTCCTCCTATGTTTATTAATTTGCCGTTTTGTAAACATCACATTTTCACTCTGCTGTGTCGTAATAGAATAAGACTTCATTTGTTATCGACTCTTAGTTAAATTAAATATTTTGACATGATGTGCTAAATCGATTATACCTGCCAGCACCAAATTTTATATTGTTTATTAAAAATCCTAGCCACTAACACCTAGCAATATTATTTATTCACTTTATACGTAAGGAGATTTATCTTAGTTACTTCCTAATCCAGAAAATATCACTTCCTGCTAATCATCACATTTTTCACTTCCTATAACGTAATGTAGAAATAGACTATTCATTACAGTCTTCTTTCGTTAAATTAAAGAGCCATGTCATGAACGCTAAATCGAATATTGTCCTCTGTAATTGATTTTATTATTGTTGCTATTTATTTTATATTGTTTCTAATTAAATTCCTAGCCACTTAACACCTACCACTATCACTTATTCACTTTGTAACTAAAAAGTGTTTTTTACCTTTAGGTTTAACTTTGTCAATTACTAACCTTATACAATTACTAAGCCACTTAACACCTAGCACTATCACTTGCCCACAGCCACTTAACACCTAGCACTGTCACTAAAAGAGAATACTCTTTGTAACTAAAGATTTCTTTCTACCTTAGTTTTTAACATTGTCAATTACTAACCCACAAAAAATCACTTCCTACTTGTCACCAATAACTTCGTAATCGTAAGTACCTGTTTACTTCGTAACATACGTCCGCTGTAATTATTTTTTATATTGGTTCTTATTAAAACCCTAACCACTAACACCTAGCACTATCACTTATTCACTTTGTAACCAAAGAGTTCTTTCTACCTTAGGTTTTAACTTTGTCAATTCCTAACCCACAAAAAATCACTTCCAACTTGTCACCAATAATTTCGTATTCGTGAGTAATATAACATTATGTCCGCTGTAATTTATTGTTATATGGCTTCTAATTAAAATCCTAGCCACTTAACACCTAGCTCTATCACTTATTTATTCACTTTGTAAGCAAAGAGTTCTTTCTACCTAAGGTTTTAACTCTGTCAATTCCTAACCCACAAAAAATCACTTCTAACTTGTCACCAATAATTTCGTAATCGTGAGTAATAAAACATACGTCCGCTGTAATTTATTTTTATATTGCTTCTTATTAAAATCCTAGCCACTTAACACCTAGCACTATCACTGATTCACTTTCTAACTAAAGAATTCCTTCTACCTTAGGTTTTAAGTTTGCCAATTCCTAATCCACAAATATCACTTCCAACTTGTCATCAATAATTTCGTAACCTTGATAAAATATAACATATGTCCGCTGTGATTTATTTTTATAATGCTTTTAATTAAAATCCTAGCCACTAAACACCTAGCACTGTCACATATTCACTTTGTAACTAAAGAGTTCTTTCTACCTTAGGTTTTAACTTTGTCAATTACTAAACCACAAAAAATCACTTCCTACTTATCACCAATAATTTCGTAATCGTGAGTAATGTAACATATGTCCGTTGTGATTTATTTTTATATTGCTTCTAATTATAATCCTAGCCACTTAATACCAAGAACTGTCACTTATTCACTTTGTAACTAAAGAGTTCTTTCTATCTTCGGTTTTTACTTTGCCAATTCCTAATTCACAATATGACTTACAACTTGTCACCAATAATTTCGTAATCTTGAATAATATAACATACGTCCTCTTTTTATATTACTTCAATTAAAATCCTAGCCACTTAACATAGCACTATCACTTATTCACTTTGTAACTAAAGAGTTCTTTCTACCTCAGTTTTAGCTTTGTCAATTCCTAACCCGGAAAAGATCACTTACAACTTGTCACCAATAATTTCGTATTCATTGAGTAATATAACATATGTCCGCTGTCATTTATTTTTATATTGCTTCTAATTAAAATCCTAGCTACTTAACACCAAGCACTATCACTTAACTAAGAGGTCTTTCTACCTCAGTTTTTAACTTTGTGAATTCCTAACACACAGAAAATCACTTCCCACTTCTCACCAATAATTTCGTAATCGTGAGTAATATAAGATATGTCCGCTGTAATTAATTTTTATATTGCTTCTAATTAAAATCCTAGCCACTAAACACCTAGCACTGTCATGTATTCACTTTGTAACTAAAGAGTTCCTTCTAACTTAGGTTTTAACTTTGCTAATTCCTGACCACAAATATCACTTCCAACTTGTCACCAATAATTTCGTAATCGTGAGTAATATAACATATGTCCGATGTAATTTATTTTTATATTGCTTCTAAATAAATTTCTAACCACTTAACACCTAGCACTATCACTTTTTCACTTTGTAACTAAAGAGTTCTTTCTACCTTCGGTTTTAACTTTATTAATTCCTAACCCACAAAAAATCACTTCCTACTTGTTACCAATAATTTCGTAATCGTGAGTAATATAATACATGTCCGATGTAATTTATTTTTATATTGCTTCTAAATAAATTTCTAACCACTTTACACCTAGCACTATCACTTTGTAAAAGTTTTTTTACCTTAGGTTTTAACTTTGTCAGTACTAACCCACAATTACTAAGCCACTTAACACCTAGCACTATCACTTATTTACTTTGTAACCAAAGAGTTCTTTCTACCTTAGGTTTAACTTTGTCAATTCCTAACCCACAAAAAATCACTTCCTACAAGTCACCAATAATTTCGTAATCGTGAGTAATATAACATATGTCCGCTGTAATTAATTTTTATATTGCTTCTAATTAAAATCCTAGCCACTAAACACCTATCACTGTCATGTATTCACTTTGTAACTAAAGAGTTCCTTCTAACTTAGGTTTTAACTTTGCTAATTCCTAACCACAAATATCACTTCCAACTTGTCACCAATAATTTCGTAATCGTGAGTAATATAACATATGTCCGCTGTCATTTATTTTTATATTGCTTCTAATTAAAATCCTAGCTACTTAACACCTAGCACTATCACTTATTCGCTTTGTAACTAAGAGTTCTTTCTACCTCAGTTTTTAACTTTGTGAATTCCTAACCCACAGAAAATCACTTCCTACTTGTCACCAATAATTTCGTAATCTTGAGTAATACAATAACATATGTCCGCTAATTAATTTTTATATTGCTTCTAATTAAAATCCTAGACACTTAACACCTAGCATTATCAGTTATTCACAGTACGTAAAGAGTTCTACCTTCGGTTTTAACTTTTTCAATTACTAACCCACGAAAAATCACTTCCTACTAGTCACCAATAATTGCGTAATCGTGAGTAATATAACATATGTCACTGTAATTAGTACATATTGCTTCTAATTAAAATCCTAGACACTTAACACCTAGCATTATCAGTTATTCACAGTACGTAAAGAGTTCTACCTTCGGTTTTAACTTTTTCAATTACTAACCCACGAAAAATCACTTCCTACTAGTCACCAATAATTGCGTAATCGTGAGTAATATAACATATGTCCGCTGTAATTAATTTTATATTGCTTCTAATTAAAATCCTAACCACTAAACACCTAGCACTGTCATGTATTCACTTTGTAACTAAAAGTTCCTTCTAACAGGTTTTAACTTTTGCTAATTCAGAATCCACAAATATCACTTCCAACTTGTCACCAATAATTTCGTAATCTTGAGTAATATAATATATGTCCTCTTTTTTATATTGCTTCCAATTAAAATCCTAGCCACTTAACACTTAGCACTATCACTTATTCACTTTGTAACTAAGGAGTTCTTTCTACCTTAGGTTTAAAGTTTGCCAATTCCTAATCCACAAATATCACTTCAACTTGTCACCAATAATTTCGTAATCTTGGGCAAGCACAATAACATATGTCCTTTGAGTGAATTTTATATTGCTTCTAATTAAAATCCCTAGACGCTAACACTAGCATTATCAGTAATTTACAGTACGTAAAGAAGTTTCTACCTTCGGTTTTAACTTTCAATTACTAACCCACAAAAATCACTTCTAAGTCACCAATAATTTCGTAATCGTGAAGTAATATTACATATGTCACTGTAATTAATTTTATATTGCTTCTAATTAAATCCTAGCCACTAAACACCTAGCACTGTCATGTATTCACTTTGTAACTGAGAGTTCCTTCTTAGGTTTTGCTTGCTAATTCCTAACCACAAATATCACTTCAACTTGTCACCAATAATTTCGTAATCGTAGTAATATAACATATGTCCGATGTAATATATTTTATATTGCTTCTAAATAAATTTCTAACCACTTAACACCTAGCACTATCACTTTTCACTTTTGTAACTAAAGAGTTCTTTCTACCTTCGGTTTTAACTTTGTTAATTCCTAACCCACAAAATATCACTTCCTACTTGTTACCAATAATTTCGTATTCGTGAGTAATATAACACATGTCCGATGTAATTTATTTTTATATTGCTTCTAAATAAATTTCTAACCACTTAACACCTAGCACTATCACTTTGTAACTAAGGAGTTCTTTCTACCGTCAGCTTTAACTTTGCTAATTCCTAGTCCACAAAATATCGCCAACTTGTCTTAACAATTTGCTTGTCTTGAGTAATATAACATATGTCCTCTTTTTTATATTGCTTCTAATTATAATCCTAGCCACTTAATACCTAGCACTGTCACTTATTCACTTTGTAACTAAAGAGTTCTTTCTGCCTTCGGTTTTAATTTTGCCAATTCTTAATTCACAAATATGACTTACAACTTGTCACCAATAATTTCGTAATCTTGAATAATATAACATATGTCCTCTTTTTTACATTACTTCCAATTAAAATCCTAGCCACTTAACACCTAGCACTATCACTTATTCACTTTGTAACCAAAGAGTTCTTTCTACCTTAGGTTTTAACATCAATTACTAACCCACAAAAAATCACTTCCTACTTGTCACCAATAATTTCATAATCGTGAGCAATATAACATATATTCTGTTGTAGTTTATTTTTATATTGCTTCTATTAAAATGATATCCTAGCCACTTAACACTCAGCAGTACCACTTATTCACTCTGTGTAACTAAAGAGTTCTTTTTACCTTAGGTTTTAACTTTTGTCAATTCCTAACTCACAAAAAATCACTTCCTACTTGTCACCAATAATTTCTGTATCTTGAGTAATACAATAACATATGTATGTCCGCTGTAATTAATTTTGCATTGCTTCTAATTAAAATCCCGACACTTAACACCTAGCATTATCAGTAATTCACAGTACGTAAAGAGTTCTACCTTCGGTTTTAACTTTGTCATTTCCTAAATACCAAAATCACTTCCTATCTGTCACCATTCATTTTGTCATCATAAGTAATACATTACACCGTATTTTGTAACTTGGGTGAATGATCTGGTTGTATTAGTTTCACTTATCTTGGATTTCTGATCACAAACTAATTTAACGGGTAATACGACACGCATTACTAAGTAACACTACGCTCGAATTTGCAATTTTTGGTCAAATAAAATCGCATGTCACCAACGCGCATACGCTCATTGAATCTTCATAATTACGATCTTCTCCCTCTCTTTGAAATCAGTCACTTCTAATGTCTGCTAATATACCTTCCTGTTTCTTAAATCCAGGTCTTTTTTACCATCACATTTTTCACTCGCTATACTGACAATAGATATTGACTTTACAGATGTTGTTGTTACAAATGTTTATATTGCATCTTATTAAATTTCTAGTCACTTTACACCTAGCACTGTCACTTTTTCTACTTTGTAACTAAAGGAGTTTTTCTTCTGTTCTTACCTTCGGTTTTAACTTGCCAATTCCTAATCCACAAATATCACTTCCAACTTGTCATCACCAATAATTTCTGTATCTTGAGTAATATAACATATGTCCGCTGTCATTTATTTTATATTGCTTCTAATTAAAATCCAAGCCACTTAACATCTAGCAGTACCACTTATTCACTCTGTTACTAAAGAGTTCTTTTTACCTTAGGTTTTAACTTTGTCAATTCCTAACCCAAAATAAATAACTTGTCACCAATAATTTCGTAATCGTGAGTAATATAAAATATGTCCGCTGTAATTTATTTTATATTGCTTATCATTAAAATCCTGGCTACTTAATACCTAACACTATTACTTATGCACTGCACGTAACGAGTTCTATCTTCGGTTTTAACTTTGTCAATTCTTAACCCACTCAAAATCACTTCCTCCTTGTCACCATTCATTTTGCAATCATAAGTAATTTAATACATTACACCATGTTATGTAACTGCGAATGATCTTATTGTATTGCATCCTATTAGTTCACTTATCTTGATTTTTGATCAAAACCAATTTAATGGGTAATATGACATGCATTACTAAGTAACACTATGTTTGAATGTGCAATTGTTTGGTCAAAATAAAATTGCATGTCACCAGTGCTACACTCACTGAATCTTTATAATTACAATCTTCTTTGAACGTCTATGTGCTAATTTACATTCACATTATATTTCTTAACTACCTCTTTTGTAAACATCACATTTTTCATTTGCTATAACGCACTATAGCAATTGACTTTTACAGTCGCAACGAGGAAGTTAAATCTAATATTTTCATGTTATTTATGTTGAAAACTATTATGATCATTATTATCAAATTTTTATATTGCTTATAAATAAATTTCTAGCCTCTAATACCTAGCACTGATTAACTTTGTACGTAAAGAGTTCTACTTTCGATTATCAATTCCTAAAACACATTTTTTTTTTATCTTACTGTGTTGCATCTTATTTGTTTTCTTATTAGGTATCTTCATTTCTCTCTACAACCTATTTAACGGGTAATACGACACTGCTCACTGAACTCGTCCTATTCACTGGGTAAAACAACACTCCTCTACTAATCATCACATTTTTCACTTCCTATAACGCAATCTAGAAATCGACTTCATTCATTACAGTCTTCTTCGTTAAATTAAATTAATATTTTCACGTCATGATCCCTTAATCGATTATTGTCCGCTATAATTTATTTTATTTTGCTTTCTATTTATTTATATATTGCTTCTAATGAAATTCCTAGTCACTTAACGCCTAGAACTGTCACTTATTCACATTTTAACTAAAGAGTTATTTCTACGTTAGGTTTTAACTTTGTCATTTCCTAATCCACAAAAAATCACCACCTAATTGTCACCAATAATTTCGTAATCGTGAGTAACATGTATACGTCCGCTGTAATTTATTTTTACATTATTTCTAATTAAAATCCTAGCTACTTAACACTATCATTTATTCACTGCACGTAAAGAGTTTTACCTTCGGTTTTAAC